>JBBDGP010000496.1:3585000-3867500 GCA_037952835.1 Lithobates septentrionalis
ATAAATTTCCACCCATCTTTTTCCTCCCCCCTCTATTTTAAGCAGTCGCAGATAATTTCCTTTTTTTTTTTTTTTAAATAAATACTTTTTTTTTTACTATGATAATAGTGCAGACCCCTGGAATATCAACATCACACACCTCAGAAGGCTGTGCCCTAGTATGAGCTGAAGTATTAAAGTCGTCCAGATGTACTCTATTGCCAGCAATGGGTGCCTGCAGCAGGAAATTGGGGTGCTGACAGACCAGGGAGGTACAGGGCCCACCAGTGATGATCCCTGACTTCCACACAGGATATGTTGTGCATCTTGGTGTACGAACTTCTCCTGTACATGACTAATGGTTGAGAAGAACAAGATCAGACTACCTCACTTGTTTTAGGTAGGATTCTCACTCCCTCCTGGTGGCAAAGGCATGATAACTCGACCTGAAAGACACTATCTGCTTTGACGAACCAGGTGGTAGGCCCAGGGATTGAGACCCCACCACTGACAAGGTGAGAAGAAAATATTCCACCCACCTGAAGTGGCTGAAGGTTTACAACAAGGGACTACCTGATCCATAGAGACAGAACCAGTGACCTGCTCAGAGCCCAGACCCATGACAACGGAGAAGAGGGGAGGCAACTTTGAAGAGAAAGTCCCACAATGCTTAACACACATTCAAGGTAGAAGTGGTTAACTCCCTGTCTAATGACAGGGAGATCTGAGGGTATACAGGCTTTGGACCTTTTTGGTAAGGGCTTAAGCTAGAAAACCTTGCCTACAGGTGACTGATAGTTACCAACCCAGCAAAGCCTGATCTTGCCAGATCTTGAAGGTGTTGGGCCCTTCGGGGGAAATTCTTAATATAAGGATCTATAAAGCTGATTCTCCTCACAGGAGGTTGTCTGAGCATCTCTCAATGGGAATGGCAGGAAAAGGCACTGGGCTAAACACAAGAGCCAGTGCTCTAAGAAAACGCAGATGTGTTCTGCACCTGAATGCTGGAGGGGCAAACTACCCAAAGACCCACCAGGAGCCACAATCAGCCCCCTCACACTTGTAGAAGTGGGGGTACAATGTCATTTAGAAGGCTTTTTAGAGGACTTAGCTGGTCTTTGACTTTGAGCCCTATGGGCTGTCTGGGAGACAGGTATGAGAGCCTTTGGGCACTTACTGCAGAAGTAGAAGGAGAAGGGTGGAATTCATTTGACCTCTCTCCAGACCACTTTGAGGCAGGGGTTCACTCTGATCTCCCCTGGCATCCCTAATCACAGTATCAAGTGTAGGGCCAAAGGGATAATGCCCATCAAAATCCAAGTGAGTAATTTGGTTTTAGGGTTTGGAATCAGCACCCCAGCATTGTACCTAGAATGGTCTGCGCATCTGTATAGGCATAAAAAAAAAAAACCCACGTGAGACATATGTTTAGATGCTTGTAACAAGCTATCACAGCTGAACCGTAAGGCTCCAGACATTTGCTTCACACATTAAGTTAGGCAGGGTTCCACCGCAGCAGTGGAGAAATCCTGTTTGAGGAATGTAACCCATTTTGACACAGGATATGGGTGAAGAACCTGCCCGAATAAACTGGGATTAATGGAGGGATATCAGCTGTTGGTCAGCAGAATCCTTAAACACACCTTCTTTCTGTCTAGTAGTTCATTATAGATTAACATAGTTCAACACATGACACCATTGGTTGTTAGGACAGCAGTGGTCTTAGCAACAAATCAATGCAAAATACAGATGGAGGAGGACCTGTCCTGGGGATCGGGGTCTTGGTCATAGCTCAGTAGATGCACTGTTCTCAGAGACCTGGGGAAGCAGGACTATAATCTGGGGGGGGGGGGGGATTGCTGGCCACCCCAGCACCCCCTAGTTCTGGGCCTGTCAACACCCCGGCAGCTGGTACTGATAATTATCGGACAGCGGGTGATGATCTGGTCACTGTAAGCCACAGTAGATGCACAGCAGCTGGATGGTGGTCAAGAGAGCAGATTGCAAGTATTTCCAATCATCCTGTAGGTGATGGTATAACCCCATTTGTCTGTGAGTTCCTCTGTCCCTCACTGGAAGAAAAAGAAACGTTTTTTCTTTTAAATTACAAAGATTCCAAGATAAAATATCATGCACTAGAGCAGGAATATGCAATTCAATTAACGAACCTCCAGCTGTTGCAAAACTAAAAGTCCCATCATGCCTCTGCCTCTGGGTGTCATGCTTGTGGCTGTCAGAGTCTTGCTATGTCTCATGGGACTTGTAGTTCTGCAACAGCTGGAGGTCCGCTAATTGCATATCCCTGCACTAGAGGGTCAAAGTTTATTCATCTTTGTTGTCAGATCCAAATGGCCATTATAACCATGTATTGTGTGTAAAGCTGCATGCACCTAACATAAGGGCCCCCAACAGACATTCCACCAAAGATCCTTTACACTGTCTAAGGAATGGCTATCCAAAGCAGTCTACTGTGAAACTCCAGCATTGAACATTTAAAAAAAATGTTGCTATGAAACATTTATGTAACTATCACTTGCGTTGCATAACAGGTTTCCCCAGAGACCACGCTACACTACATGCCCATCATTGTGATGAGTGGCCTCTCTGAACCAAAAGTGGCCCGTAGCAGGGGGTGAACTAGAGCCCACAACCTCAGAAGCTTCTAGCTGTTTCTGTGACAGAACACTCAAAGTTTTGGAGCTTCCTCTGTGCTCTACAGACATGCAGAAATAATATGCAGCTACCTGGGGGTGTCTCCTGTGGCATACTTATGGTGGTTTCATAAATTTATTTGACCCATGGGTCACTTTAATGTAACCATACACAAAGGGAAATTCTACCACCTTAGTGTACCTTCTGCTGGACAATTATTTTGCCAGGAAATACACAGTTGTAACTCAAAGAAATAAAGTTGGTATACGAAGATAAGCTGGGAGTCATGGGATTACAGATTGACTGGCCATATACACTACCGTTCAAAAGTTTGGGGTCACATTGAAATGTCCTTATTTTTGAAGGAAAAGCACTGTACTTTTAAATGAAGCTAACTTTAAACTAGTCCTAACTTTAAACAAATATACTCTATACATTGCTAATGTGGTAAATGACTATTCTAACTGCAAATGTCTAGTTTTTGGTGCAATATCTACATAGGTGTATAGAGGCCCATTTCCAGCAACTATCACTCCAGTGTTCTAATGGTACAATGTGTTTGCTCATTGGCTCAGAAGGCTAATTGATGATTAGAAAACCCTTGTGCAATCATGTTCACACATCTAAAAACAGTCTAGCTCCTTCCAGAAGCTACAAAACTGACCTTCCTGTGAGCAGATTGAGTTTCTGGAGCATCACATTTGTGGGGTCAATTAAACGCTCAAAATGGCCAGAAAAAGAGAACTTTCATCTGAAACTCGACAGTCTATTCTTGTTCTTAGAAATGAAGGCTATTCCATGCGAGAAATTGCAAAGAAATTGAAGATTTCCTACAACGGTGTGTACTACTCCCTTCAGAGGACAGCACAAACAGGCTCTAACCAGAGTAGAAAAAGAAGTGGGAGGCCGTGTTGCACAACTAAGCAAGAAGATAAGCACATTAGAGTCTCTAGTTTGAGAAACAGACGCCTCACAGGTCCCCAACTGGCATCTTCATTAAATAGTACCCGCAAAACACCAGTGTCAACATCTACAGTGAAGAGGCGGCTGCGGGATTTTGGGCTTCAGGGCAGAGTGGCAAAGAAAAAGCCATATCTGAGACTGGCCAATAAAAGAAAAAGATTAAGGTGGGCAAAAGAACACAGACATTGGACAGAGGAAGACTGGAAAAAAGTGTTGTGGACGGATGAATCCAAGTTTGAGGTGTTTGGATCACAAAGAAGAACGTTTGTGAGACGCAGAACAAATGAAAAGATGCTGGAAGAATGCCTGACGCCATCTGTTAAGCATGGTGGAGGTAATGTGATGGTCTGGGGTTGCTTTGGTGCTGGTAAGGTGGGAGCTTTGTACAGGGTAAAAGGGATTCTGAATAAGGAAGGCTATCACTCCATTTTGCAACGCCATGCCATACCCAGTGGACAGCGCTTGATTGGAGCCAATTTCATCCTACAACAGGACAATGACCCTAAACACACCTCCAAATTGTGCAAGAACTATTTACAGCAGAAGCAGGCAGCTGGTATTCTATCGGTAATGGAGTGGCCAGCACAGTCACCAGATCTGAACCCCATTGAGCTGTTGTGGGAGCAGCTTGACCGTATGGTACGCCAGAAGTGCCCATCCAACCAATCCAACTTGTGGGAGCTGCTTCTAGAAGCGTGGGGTGCAATTTCTCCAGCTTACCTCAATAAATTAACAGCTAGAATGCCAAAGGTGTGCAATGCTGTAATTGCTGCAAAAGGAGGATTCTTTGATGAAAGCAAAGTTTGATGTAAAAACAATGTTATTTCAAATACAAATCATTATTTCTAACCTTGTCAATGTCTTGACTCTATTTTCTATTCATTTCACAACGTATGGTGGTGAATAAGTGTGACTTTTCATGGAAAACACAAAATTGTTTGGGTGACCCCAAACTTTTGAACGGTAGTGTATACATGAGATACACTGTGTGTGTGTGTGTATATATATATATATATATATATATATATACGGGGACGGAGAGTATTCAGACCCCCTTACATTTGTCACTCTTTGTTATATTGCAGCCATTTGCTAAAATCATTTAAGGTTATTTTTTTCCTCATTAATGTACACACAGCACCCCATATTGACAGAAAAACACAGAAATGTGGACATTTTTGCAGATTTATTAAAAAGAAAAACTGAAATATCACATGGTCCTAAGTATTCAGACCCTTTGCTCAGTATTTAGTAGAAGCACCCTTTTGATCTAATACAGCCATGAGTCTTTTTGGGAAAGATACAACAAGTTTTTCACACGTGGATTTGGGGATCCTCTGCCATTCCTCCTTGCAGATATTCTCCAGTTCTGTCAGGTTGGATGGTAAATGTTTATGGACAGCCATTTTTAGGTCTCTCCAGAGATGCTCAATTGGGTTTAAGTCAGGGCTCTGGCTGGGCCATTCAAGAACAGTCACGGAGTTGTTGTGAAGCCACTCCTTCGTTATTTTAGCTGTGTGCTTAGGGTTATTGTCTTGTTGGAAGGTTAACCTTTCGGCCCAGTCTGAGGTCCTGAGCACTCTGGAGAAGGTTTTCGTCCAGGATATCACTGTACTTGGCCGCATTCATCTTTCCCGCGATTGCAACCAGTCGTCCTGTCCCTGCAGCTGAAAAACACCCCCACAGCATGATGCTGCCACCACCATGCTTCACTGTTAGAACTGTATTGGACAGGTGATGAGCAGTGCCTGGGTTTTCTCCACACATACCACTTAGAATTAAGGCCAAAAAGTTCTATCTTGGTCTCATCAGACCAGAGAATCTTATTTCTCACCATCTTGGAGTCCTTCAGGTGTTTTTCAGCAAACTCCATGCGGGCTTTCATGTGTCTTGCACTGAGGAGAGGCTTCCGTCGGGCCACTCTGCCATAAAGCCCCGACTGGTGGAGGGTTGCAGTGATGGTTGACTTTCTACAACTTTCTCCCATCTCCCGACTGCATCTCTGGAGCTCAGCCACAGTGATCTTTGGGTTCTTCTTTACCTCTCTCACCAAGGCTCTTCTCCCCCGATAGCTCAGTTTGGCCGGACAGCGAGCTCTAGGAAGGGTTCTGGTCGTCCCAAATGTCTTCCATTTAAGGATTATGGAGGCCACTGTGCTCTTAGGAACCTTAAGTGCAGCAGAAATTTTTTTGTAACCTTGGCCAGATCTGTGCCTTGCCACAATTCTGTCTCCGAGCTTCAGGCAGTTCCTTTGACCTCATGATTCTCATTTGCTCTGACATGCACTGTGAGCTGTAAGGTCTTATATAGACAGGTGTGTGGCTTTCCTAATCGAGTCAAATCAGTATAATCAAACACAGCTGGACTCAAATGAAGGTGTAGAACCATCTCAATGATTATCTGAAGAAATGGACAGCACCTGAGTTAAATATATGAGTGTCACAGCAAAAGGTCTGAATACTTAGGACCATGTGATATTTCAGTTTTTCTTTTTTAATAAATCTGCAAAAATGTCAACAATTCTGTGTTTTTCTGTCAATATGGGGTGCTGTGTGTACATTAATGAGGAAAAAATGAACTTAAATGATTTTAGCAAATTGCTGCAATATAACAAAGAGTGAAAAATTTAAGGGGGTCTGAACACTTGCTGTTCCCACTGTATATATATAAATGCCTAACCATTAAATAATTAAAGATTGTGATATATTTTTTTTTTTGTTACAGGTGGACATTCACCTTGATAATTATTTCTTCATATACAGCAAATCTTGCTGCCTTTCTTACTGTGCAGAGAATGGATGTACCCATTGAGTCAGTGGATGACTTGGCAGATCAGACCACTATTGAGTATGGTACCATACATGGAGGATCTAGCATGACTTTCTTCCAGGTAATTATCCCCATCATGCCAACAGCTTTACATTATAAACTACCGGTAATAGGTCAGCTACATATAGGATTGTTGATTGCTTTCTTGACCATGGCTTCTTTACACTACTTTATTACATGCTGATTTAAATGTATTGCAAAATTCATTTTCCAGATCTCCTAAGATAGATCTGGTCTCTGCTGCCCTCACTGTGTAGTTTCACCTCTCCTGTTTCATTCTATCCAGTACAAAATACATTTAAAAAAATTATTTAAAAGAATGACACTTTCTTGTAAACGTAGCAGAGTCTAGTCAGAGCTTTAAAGCGGGGTTCCCATTTTAACAAAATAAAAAATTAAAAGTCAGCAGCTACAAATACTGCAGCTGCTGACTTTTAATTGGACACTTACCTGTCCCAGGGTCCAGCGATGTGGGGGGAAGAAGCCCTGCTCTCCCCCCCCCTCCGCTCGTCGGCGCCGGCATTTCAACTGTGGGCGCCCGGCTGTGGCTTCACAGCCGGGCACCCACTGCGCATGCGCGAGCCACGCCGCGCCGCACCGTCACTGGCCCCGCATTCATCTGGGACCGGTCACGTGTCCCAGATGATTGACAAGAGGGAGGGTGGAGAGGCGATCTCCCTTCCTTTTTTTTTTTTTTTTTTTTTCTTTTTTTTTGCCACTTCAGCTAAGTACGATTTATGGGGAAATGTTGTATCAACTTTCCAGTCAACCTTGTCCCTCAATACTTTCACATCATTGTGGCTTTTTCTTGTTACACCTAATCTTTATTTACCAAACATTATAAAATATAAAAAGTAATTTTTCCCTCTACCATTACTGGTTCCTCATTACAGTACCTCAACATCCCATCCCCCCCAACCCTCCCCCCCCCCCCCCCGAGAGTCCCATCGCCGCCCCTCCTTGTCTATCAGCTCTTCCTAGAGCCTATTGAGTGCCTAGCTTAAATATAGATTTTTATAAATTTTTATCTACTTTTGTGTTTCAATGTTTTTATTATTTTTATTAAAGCGAGTTGTCTACATCTTCCTCCCTCACCTCCGCCAGCTGGTCTGATATTTTGAACCTAACCCAATCTCTCCATGTCTCCTCGTAATCCTCCATCTCCAACCCTTCACTGTATCTTAGGTATTCCATACAGTGAATTTCATCTATTTTGTCAAACCACTCCCGCAGTGAAGGCCTCCTAATGTCCCGCCAGTGTCTAGGGATGAGACTCTTAGCTGCGTTGAGGAGATGTGGTAGCAGTATTCTCCGGTAACGCTTGGGGGAGACATTGCTGCCATGGTGCAGGCATACCCAAGGGTCGTCTGGTACATTCTGGTTGGTAATCAAGTATATGGACTTCCTTATCTCCTCCCAAAATTTTTTCATTACCGGACACGTCCACCAGACATGTAGCATTGTCCCCACTTCCCCACATCCCCTCCAGCAGTACTGTGAGGTCCCATCCTGGATCTTATGCACCAGGTCCGGGGTGAAATACATTCTGGCCAAAATTCTAAAGTTCATTTCCGCTATCTTATAGTTTACTGATGTATCATTTACTCTACTCAGGACCCTCCTCGCCTCCTTTTCACTGATCTTATTACCTATCTCCTCCTCCCATTTCCGAAGAAATCCTGGGCGCTCGACCTCCCCCATTCCTACCAAGGTTCTATAGATCCTGGACATTCCTCCTCTCCTATTTTTTTTTATACAAGCTTTTTCAAGGGGGTATAGATCTTCTATCAGCCGAATTGGCTGTGGGAGGGATTCTACAAAATGCTTCAGTTGTCTGTATTTCCAATTATCCAAAACAAACCAATTTTCTTTTGCCTTAAGTTCCTGGTAGGTACACAACGTTCCCTGACTGGTAATATCTTTAAGCTGTACTTCGTCATTCAGAATCCATCTTCCCGCTATGTCCTCCCTCCCCGAGGGGAAATAATCCGTACCCTTAATTGGGACTAATGGCGAGTTGTATCTCCACTTCTCTTTAGTGAATATTGTGTCCCAAGTGTTCAAGACGTGTTTCGTAATATCAAATGCGTTTGTGCTCATATTTCTAAATTGTGGTGGTATCCAGACATTTTTCCCTAAATCTACCCCACTCCTTGTGCTCTCTATTCTCACCCATTGCTTATCTTTGTTATTGTTGATCCATTCCGGGATACGTGATAATATTATTGCTGTGTAATATCTTTTAATATCTGGTGCCCCCCAACCCCCCCTCCTTCTGGCGTTCACTAATTGTGCATACTTTACTCGTGGGTTTTTCCCCCTCCAAATAAATCTTAAAAATAATGTGTGTATTTTATTCAAAAAACTTTGTGAAATTGCTATTGGGAGCATTTGTATTTTATATGTGATTTTGGGGAGAATTGACATTTTGATTAAGTTTATTCTGCCTCCCCAAGAAAGTCGGTTCCGTGGGAATCTACTTAGCTCAGCCCTGATCTCATTGAGGAGGGTCATAAAGTTGGCTTGGAACATTGTCTCTTTTGTTGATGATATTTTGACCCCCAAGTAGCTCAGTTCTTTTATCCCCCACTTAAATGGTAAGCTCTTTTGATAAGCCTTATCCCCCTCCTTATCTTTTACCACTTCCAATACTTCCGACTTGGTCGTGTTTACCCGAAAATTAGATATCTGGCTATAGTTTCTGAGGGTCTCTAGTAAATTGGGGAGTGTTATCCTCGGACGGGTGACATATAGCAGAACATCATCAGCGAATGCTGCGATTTTAAACTCGTCTTCCCTGATTCTTACTCCACTAATGTTGGGGTTAGCTCTTATCTTAGCCAACAACGGCTCCAGTGTCAACACGAACAACAGCGGGGAAAGCGGGCATCCCTGCCTGGTACCATTCCGCAGCGCGATGGGTCCGGACAGGGTGCCATTGATTTTCACTCTGGCGGTGGGGTTGGTATACAAGGCCTTAATCCTTCCAATCATTTTTTTCCCCAAGCCGATCTCTTCCAGGGTATTCCACATGAAGCCCCAGTCTACCCTATCGAATGCTTTTTCCGCATCCATCGACAGGAGTAGACCTGGGGCTCCCCTGTCCCTCATTATCTGGGTCAGCATTAATGTTTTAATGCTGTTGTCCCTCCCCTCCCTCCCGGGTACAAATCCTACCTGATCAGAGTGGATCACTTCTTTGATAACCTTTTTAAGTCTTTCTGCGAGAATCTTCGTGTCTACGTTCAGGAGCGAGATGGGTCTATAGCTGGAGCACAAGGTGCCATCCTTTCCCTCCTTTTTTATAACAGTGATGTGCGCTTCTAGGGCTTCCTTTCGCATTTCCCAGCTTTCCCCTATCCCATTAATATAAGAGCACAGTATGGGGAGCAATGGCTCCTGTAGCTTTTTGTAGTAGAGGGCAGTCAACCCATCTGGCCCTGGACTTTTCCCATTTGGAATATCCTGGATAGCTTTCCTTAGTTCCTGTAGGGTCACCGGGGCATCTAGTATGTTACTGTCTTCTTCCGAGATCTTTTTTAGATTTGCCTCCTTTAGGAACACTTTGCTAGCCTCCTGCTTATGTTTATCCCGTTCCCGAGAGTCATCCGCGTTAATTGCGTACAATGACCTGTAAAATGCTTGAAAGGCATTAGCTATGTCTTGCGTTCTATGCTTAATCTCACCCGAACTGGTCCTGATTCTTTCAATGTATTGGCTCGCTTTCTTCTTTTTTAAGGCACTTGCTAAGAGTCTACCGGGTTTATTTCCATTAGGATATCTCTCTTTTTTAACTAGAAAATAAGTTTTGCGTGTCTCGTGTTCCAGGGAGGTCCTCAGCTCTTCCCTCCTTCTAAGTAGTTTTGCCCATATCTCCCTCCCTCCTGATGCTTTATGTTGTTGTTCTAGTTCTTGTATCTCCTTGATCAGGGCTATCCTGTGATTCTTTGCTTTCTTATTTTTTTCCCCCCCGATCATCAGAAGGATACCCCTTATATAAGATTTATGGGCTTCCCAAATTGTTGCCTCATTTACCTCCCCGGGGGTATTGGTTTTAAAGAACCACTCCAGCTCTACTTTTATTCTCCTTAAAATATCTTTGTCGGCTAACAAATCCGCGTTCAGTCTCCACCCCGTACTCTGCCTATCAGCTTCTCCTAACTTTATATGCAAGATCACAGGTGAGTGATCCGAGAATGTCATGTTACCGATGGCCACACCCATGATCTCCTCCAGCAGCCTATGTTCCACCAAGAAGAAATCAAGTCTTGAGTATGTCTCGTGCACGGGGGAGAAGTAAATGTAGTCCCTTGCATCACCTTGCTGTATCCTCCAGACATCTACTAGCTGGAGTTGGTGCATCTTTTTTTTCAGTTTCTCGGCCCACACTCCTCCCCCGCGCACAAGACGAACAATCTCTCTCCGGATCCAAACACAGGTTGAAATCTCCTCCCACTATGGCCCTCACCGACTTAAATATCCCAAATTTAGTCAGTATGCTCGTTACATATCTATGAGTATTTTTATTTGGCCCATAGATGTTTGCCAGGGAACAATTCCAACCATTCATTTTTCCTTTAAGGAAGAGGAACCTCCCTTCCGGGTCAGACAGCCTCTCCTCTAGTTCAAATCTAGTTCCCTTGGCAAACCCTATGGCCACTCCTCTTGCGCCCCTGATTGGGGTGTCGCTGTAGTACCACCTTGGAAAATCTCTAGAGTAGATTTTTTGGTTTCTATTGGTGCTGAAATGTGTCTCCTGAAGCATTGCTACCTCGGCCTTCATGTATTTCAATCCCTCTAGGATATTGGCTTGCTTTACACAGGCATTTAAACCCCTTACGTTGTAAGATATGACTTTTAAGCTAGCTGTCATTGCACTCTGTTTTTTGCGTTCTGTTTCCTGACCAACAGGCTCCTGACGTATCTGGCGCTGTTGGGCTCTCTCTTGTCCCCCCACCCCCTCCCTCCACCCATCCCCTCCCTACCCTCCAAAAACTGCCCGCCACCCCTCCCCCCCCCACTCCCCTCCCCTAATTTTGGGGTACAACAGGTCTTAGCTCGACCTGATAAATAACCGTGGCCCCCCTCCACCTTCAGGCCCCCCGGTCGTCCCCCAGAGGTTGAACTCGGCGCGGGATAAGATTGATACTGCAGGTTTTTCATTGCTTGTGAGATAGCTATCAGTCCCGGCAATCCCCCCCTCGTACCTCCCGCCTCCCCCATCCCGATCCCCCCCTCAGCCCCCTCCCCACCGGCTCCATGGCCTATTAAGACATCATTAATTGGGTTACACAAAGGTCCACTAGTAAGCTTCATTGAGTCCACAGTAACCATTCCTCTTTCTTTTTTCTTCTTCTCTTCTTTTTTTTTTTTCTTTCTTTTCCCTTTTTGTTCTTTTTCCCTTTTTTTTTTTTGTTTCCCTCATTATTGACCCTTGTGTTTGATTTAGATTGTAGGTTTACCGCAGATCCGTTACGGGTTGCCTACAAGCCTCCAGCTAGGTGTCTCCCCTGTTGGTTCCTGGCTGGTGTTCCTCTCCCACCAGCCTGGGATTTCCACCAGGGGTATCTCTAAACGCTCACAAAATTTTTGTGTGTCTTCCGGGAATCTGAGCACGGCCTTTCGGCCTTCTTTGCGTCCGATTAGGCAAGCAGGGAAGCCCCAGGAGTATTGGACTCCATGCGATTTTAAAGTTGCTAGAAGAGGTTTCTGAATTCTTCTCCTATTAAGGGTCGCCGCTGTGAGGTCTTGGAAGATGTGAAGGTTTGTTTCTACATATTTGGCCTGGCGATTCTTCTTTAGGTTAGAGGTTATCTGTTCTTTATCCGCGAAGTTGTGAAATCGCACGATGACATCTCGTGGTGCATCTCCCCTAATTTCTGGTGGTTTTCTTATTCTGTGCACTCTGTCCAATTTGAGCTTTCTGCCGGCTTCTACTGGGTCCATCAGATCTCTGAAGATTTCTTCCATTTTGAGTTGCAAGTTCTCTATTCCTTCTTGCGATTCTGGAAGACCTCTAATCCGGAGGTTTTTTCTTCTACTGCGGTTCTCCTGATCTTCCAAGGCGTATCTGATGTTTCTATGTTCCACCTGCATCGTTTCCATCTTGTGTTTTAGATTTTGGATTTCAACTCCATGTTTATCAGTTGAAGATTCAACCTCCTCCACTCTTTTGAGGATATGTCCCATATTTTCACGTACCGTGCTAAACTCTTCTTTGATTGAAATCTCCAACCTTGCGAACTTCTCTGCGATTTCCTCCTTGGTGGGAAGTGTACTGTCATACTGAGTTTCAACTAGCGACTCGGCTTCAATCGTTTGCCTTCTTGACCCCGCTTTACCTGGGCGTTCTGGTGTTTTACTTTTTGCACCAGTAGCCGCAGTTCCCCTGGTTAGATCCCCCGGATTCTCCTTCCCACCGTCATTTACCATATATCTCCTAATTGTGCCTGGGCTTGCACTTGTCCTGGGTGGGTTCACTGTGGTCCCTCTCGTCGACTTGCCTCTCATTTCTCTTTTTATTTCGGCCCCTCAGAGAGCGGGCCAATAGTGTGTTCAGTATAAACGGACCACCAACAGGGGGGTCTCAGAGAGTGGTGTTGGCATGTGGTTGGTTGACGGTTTTTATTTGCGTTTTCTCCCTTCTTTACCCAATTAAATTCTGAGTCTATTGGGTATTTTCTCCCTGTCTTATACAGTCCTTTCACTCCTTTCACTCCAGTCTGGGCTCTCAATCTGGGATTTCTGCTGCTCAGCTGGTTGCCCTTCACTCTCGCACCATCCCAGGCCTCCCAGCCCAGAGGGGTGAACACCACTTCCTTCCCTCCAGGTACCAGCAACGGCAGGGGTGGTCAGAAGCCACTTGTATTTTATTGCGTCCCTTCACTTTTTGCCTCCCTCCCGCCTTTACCTCAACTCGCCCCTCTACCCAAACACACCCCACTGCCGAGTGTGCCTTCTTGTGCACCTAATAAAGAATACTGCAGGGGGGGTATGGGGGTAGTGAGCAATCAGTCATTCATTTAGTATTACAGGTGGGATATCAAATATAGGTAGTGCTCCATAAACTCCTGGAACGGAGATTTATCTATGCAGTTCGCTCTTGAATAGGGGTTTAAGTTTAAGTAGAAAGTCACTTACCCTCCTTGCTGAGAAAAAAGGGAACTTTGCAGGATCTTACCCACCAGGCTTGCTGTCTTACTGTTGCCTCCTTATCCTTTTGCAGTTTTCCTAGTATCTCCTGGGTGCTTCCACTACTTCCCAATCTCGCCTTCACGATGCTGTCATTCGTGGGTGTTCAGCCCCTGCAACGCTGGCCTTGGCTACGGTTTCTTTTTGTGGAGTTTCCCCCCTGATGGTCCGCTGATCTCTGCATCAAGCAGGGGGAGATGGTGCGGTGAAGCCGAGCGTGTGTTCCCGGCCACTCGCTGTTCCTGTCTGCTGCTGCTCTGGAACGCCGCTCTCCCCACTCACCCCCTTACTTTTGCTGTCAGAGCCGGGGAGGAGTGAGAGCCGCGTACGCTGCACAGCTCTCCGGGATGAGGGAGCGGGAGGACGGAGGACTAACTTTTGATCCGTGGGCCCCTGGTGCACATCACGGTTGGAGGACGCCGAGCCTCTAGCTCACAGCTCTAGCAGTCCGACCTCGCCCACATCCGGCTCCTCCCTCTGACCTCAATCGCCATCCTTCCTTGAACCGCGATCTCCCTTCCTGCGCCGTGGGAAGTGACGTCAGGAGCACAGGCACCGAAGGAGGCAGACTACGAGGGAGCCCCTAGCAACAGCCAAATGTTTTTTCTTAATTTTTTTTAAGAACATTACTAATTTTTTTTTTTTGAGGGTGGAACTCCACTTTAAGTCCAGACATAGAGATGTTACCACTTGAAGCTGTAGTTTAGTTAAAATACATTTCTTATTTGTTACAGTTTTAGCTACACCACTTGCCTGCAATAAAGTATGTCCCATGATGTGGAGGCCGATGGAATCTGTAGAAATCTTCACTGCAGGGCTGCTCTATTCGCTTTGGGTCTTTGGGCTTAGCTGCATTAAGGATGATCCGACAGGGACAAGCCTGCTGATGTATTGCCCTATCCTGCATTGAGAAAATGTATTTCCCTGATTATACTGCTTGTAACACAATCTGTAATAGAGAGAGAGAGAGTCTGATCAGTCCTAGGATTCCCCCCTCCCCTTACCCATATACAGATCATGTCAGGCTAGGTCCATGCGTGTGTGGATCCTATGCGCTGCGTTTTGCGTTCCTGTGAGAAATTTGGGGAAAAAGTCCCTGACCTTTTTTTCTAAATGCGCCTGCATGGAACCACATGGTGTGGCTGCACCATATAGTTTTATGAACCTGAACACACGTTGAATTTTCTGGCGCATGGGGTGCTATTAAGGAATAACGGCACCCCTACACATAGGGCATTGCTTTTTTCCTGTGGGCCGGGAAATGCATGCGATTAGCATGTGTTTCCTAACCCTCATATGTGTGAACCAAATCTCACAGGCAGTGTGATCAGAGAAGGAACATTTCTAAGCAGAAGAGAAGGCAGGAGGGGCCATTAGATCATCTTTAGTGCAGCTGAGCCCAGGGACCTGGAGCTCTTAAGGCTCGATTCACACAGGGGCAACACGATTTCAGCGCAAATTTGCAAGGCGACTTCACCGCGGCTTCAACGCGACTTCAGCGCGACTTTAAGCAAATTACAACACGACTTCAAGTCGCCTCCAGGACAGGCGACTTTGGCTGTGGCCAATCACAGGATAATCAGCTCTCTGGGAGGGAGGGGTTTGCCTGGGCAAACTAAATTTTTTCCCTGTAAATGGATAAAAAACCCCACAAGCAGAAGCGAGCGAGTGAGGGAAAGGGGGGTGGGACTTTAAATGAAGCCAATGGTTTGCAAGCCGACACATAACGGTGGGTCAATAGAATCTTTATTGCATATTCATACAGACAATGGTATCAAACAATGTCGAGTTAACACTTGGTAAAATGTTAGTAGTGATAAACAAAGATCAGCGTAAGGATCATTAGCATAGTCATCAAAGATAAAACAGGTAACGTGAGTAATAACATAGGTATGAGAGATGTTACTAAATAAAAACAAGGGATCACCAGGTGTCAGAATACGTAAATAATTAAAACAAGGTAGTGCCTGCCAGATAGCTGGCCTCAAAATCCTGTTGAAGGGTAATAGCCTGTATAGTATGGATTGGAACAAAGGAGGGGAACTGGTAGCTCGACGCGTTTCGTGGTTCAGGACCACTCATCAGGAGCAGACATGTCATGTTTCTAGAATGTAAAGATAATAATATCATGGGTCAGAATTTAAAGTGGGTACATGAGGGCTGGTAATCCCCCAAAAAATTAATGGTACTCACAGCAGGCAAGGGTAGACGGTGAATGGCCAGGCACGGCAAGCCGTCCGGAACCAGTGCCAGCAAGGAATCAATAGGGGCAGAATAACAACAATAGTTGGTAAGGCAAGATTAAGCAGTAGAGCAAACCATGGGCTTCCATCCCTATTAATATGAACAACAAAAAGGGGGGAAGGGAATTGGGACTTTAAATGAAATTGCGCCGGGTAGGGTCGCACATTTCCATCCCTATGACTACAATAGATAAAAAACCCCACAAGCAGAAGCGAGCGAGTGAGGGAAAGGGGAGTGGGACTTTAAATGAAGCCAATGGTTTGCAAGCCGACACATAACGGTGGGTCAATAGA
The DNA here is from genome assembly GCA_037952835.1 of Lithobates septentrionalis. Taxonomy (NCBI): domain Eukaryota; kingdom Metazoa; phylum Chordata; class Amphibia; order Anura; family Ranidae; genus Lithobates; species Lithobates septentrionalis. The sequence goes on from JBBDGP010000496.1 coordinate 3,601,152, forward strand.
ATCTTTATTGCATATTCATACAGACAATGGTATCAAACAATGTCGAGTTAACACTTGGTAAAATGTTAGTAGTGATAAACAAAGATCAGCGTAAGGATCATTAGCATAGTCATCAAAGATAAAACAGGTAACATGAGTAATAACATAGGTATGAGAGATGTTACTACATAAAAACAAGGGATCACCAGGTGTCAGAATACGTAAATAATTAAAACAAGGTAGTGCCTGCCAGATAGCTGGCCTCAAAATCCTGTTGAAGGGTAATAGCCTGTATAGTATGGATTGGAACAAAGGAGGGGAACTGGTAGCTCGACGCGTTTCGTGGTTCAGGACCACTCATCAGGAGCAGACATGTCATGTTTCTAGAATGTAAAGATAATAATATCATGGGTCAGAATTTAAAGTGGGTACATGAGGGCTGGTAATCCCCCAAAAAATTAATGGTACTCACAGCAGGCAAGGGTAGACGGTGAATGGCCAGGCACGGCAAGCCGTCCGGAACCAGTGCCAAACCGGGAGCAGAGGCGAGCGACCCTACCCGGCGCAATTTCATTTAAAGTCCCAATTCCCTTCCCCCCTTTTTGTTTTTCCCTGTAAAGTCGCTTGACTGTAGATAGAGATCCGACTTGGAGGCGACTTCCATTGATTTCTATGGTACAGGTCGCCTACAAGTCGGCTCCAAGTAGTACAGGGAGTACGCTCTGAAGTCGGAGCGACTTCAGTAGTGTCAATTAAGACGCTCTGATTCACGGTAATGTAAATCTCTTCTTGGGGCGACTTGGGGCGACTTGAGGGCTTACAAGTCGGATCCCAAGTCGTCCTAGTGTGAACCGAGCCTTACCAACAGCGCTGGAAGTTTAGCAGCAGCAAGAGGACAGGGCAGCTGTACAATCAAGATTTTTACAGAATCCAGCAGCCTGCACATGCTGGGAATACTTCAATATGGGGAAATAAAGTTACTAAAGCTGTAGAAAAAAATAAGTTTTTTTAACTAAACGTCAGCATTAAGTTACCTGCATCTATAACATTGCCATCATAGTGTACCTAAAGGGAAATACTAAATAGTACCCCTAATGCCATATAGGTAACCTAGCATTACTGACAATACACTGCGTTGCTGTTCACCTTTTATTTATTTATTACTAGAAAAAATATTACAGTTTATTAATGTCAGACTGAATTTTCGTGCAAAGTGACATTTTCCCCAGTGTGTTAATTTCAGCAAATATATAAGTGTGCATGCCATTTGCAGAATTATGCCATGTTTAACTTTTAGAAAAATATTTTACCAGGACTGGCCAATTGTATATAGCCAGTAAATCATACTCTGCATGAAGAATCATTTCAGAGCATTTCTCACACCAGTGCTTTGTAAATTGCATTAGCAATCTCAGTAGTTCTATTACTTGGGCTAGAAAAATGCCCATTCATTGATATTCAAGGACCACTGTCCTTAAAGCGGAACTTTACCCATAAACACTTGATTAAAAAAATGTTCCTTAGCAATGAACATACATTCCACATTAACCTCCCTGGCGGTATGATCATGCCAGATTTTTGATGCTGAAAGCAGTACATTGTTTTGCATATAAATTTGGCATTTTATATTGTAGGCCTGTAATTCTTAGGAGTAACTCAATTAAATCTGTCCAAACAAGAGTCTAGTAGACATCCCGGGTATGATAAAGTTTGAAACACGAAATCATAAATTATAAAATAATAAATAACTATAAATAATTATAACAAATATTAATATAATAATAATAAAATGTATTCAATAATGTAATCAAATCAAAAACACAGAAATTTGCACAGTTGCAGAATTGTCGCTGTCATTACTTTCAGTGTTTGATGATGACTTTCCCCACGAATCACTATCGCTCAATTCTGCAAGTGATTCTAATGTATTATTGCTGTTGGTCTAAAACCACTTTTGACGTAAAGGGACACTTTTTAGTTGCTATGGACAATCTCCACTTTCCAGGCAGAAAGAACAGTATATATAATATAAAACTGCATGCAGGGCACTGGACAAAGCACTAGGGATCTTACAGATTACAGTGTACTGTATGTGTTATGTGTTTTTTACTTTTTGAATATGATTCCGGGCTCCGTCCCCGTGCGTCGCGATGCTCGCAGGGAACGGAGCCCGACACTGTGATGAATCGGAGTACACAGCCTGCAGACACGGCAGGGAGACATCGCAGGATCCTGGGGACAAGGTAAGTAACTTTGCCTGGATCCTGCGATGCAATCCCGAGTGTGGCTCGGGGTTACCGCTTTTGGTAATGTAAAGTCACCCCTGAGCTACACTTAGGATTACCGCCAGGGAGGTTAATAATTATGCTACCAAAATTAGTGTGTGCTGTAAATTGCCTCCAGCATTGCTCATGTTTCTTCTCGCCATTTTGCTAAATCCCAGAGCCCCTGAGCAGCAGTAAATCTTTAGGCTGTCAGCAGATTGACCTCTATTGGCTCAGATTTTTGGCACAATGCCAAAAATTGAGAGCAACTGAGCATGTGCAGAGCAGGGTGAGACTGTGTATTACGAGATTTTAAACAGTATAGACATTTATTTTTAATGTTTTACATAGCTATACCTGCACAAGGGGCCAGCCTTAATTTTCTGAATAAAATTAAACTTTAACCACTTCAGCCCCGGAAGGTTTTACCCTCTTAATGACCAGGCCACTTTTTAGCGATACGGCACTGCGTTACTTTAACTGACAATTGCGCGGTTGTGCGACACTGTACCCAAATAAAATTGATGTCCTTTTGCTCCACAAATAGAGCTTTTTTTTTGGTAGTATTTGATCACCTCTGCGGTTTTTATTTTTTGTGCTATAAACAAAAAAAAACAACAATTTTGAAATTGTTTACTTTTTTACTTTCTACTATAATACATATCCAAAAAAAAATTGTAAAAAATCTAATTTCTTCATCAGTTTAGGCCAATATATATTCCTCTACATATTTTTGGTAAAAAAAAATTCCCAATTGGCGTATATTGATTGGTTTGTGCAAAAAAATTTTTTTTTTTTTTTGCGGGACTGCGACATTGTGGTGGACAAATCTGACACTAAGTGAAACTTTTTGGGGACCAGTGACACCAATACAGTGATCAGTGCTAAAAAAAATGCAATGACACTGTATAAATGACATTGACAGGGAAGGGGTTAACATCAGGGGCAATCAAAGGGTTAACTTTTCAATGGGAGTGTTTTCTAACTGTGTGGAGGCTGGACTGATGGGAAGAACACAGAGATCCCTGTTCCTGCTGACAAAGAACAGAAGATCTCTATCTGTTGTTTACAGATCCCCATTCTGCCTCTCTGTGGAGTGATCGCAGGTGGCTGGCGGACATGGGGTCCGCCGGACCCGCTGATTGGCTCCCGCTCAGTGCAGCAGGAGTGTGCCAACAGTATCTATTGCACAAAATTACGTACAGGTATGTTTTGCGCAATAGAGCCGCTCTGCCGCAGTATATAAAGCCATAGTAAACTGCCACAAAAACACAAACAAATGCAGGTTTAAGTCATAATGTACTAGTACGCACCGCATACTAGCACATTATGAGAGACTCATCTACACATGGAACCCTCCAGCACAACTCTGTCACGGCTCCCTGGCACTTCCATCTTCACCTGGTCTTCTTTCTGGGTTTGTGTGCTCTGGCTGTATAAATGTTAGGGACGCGATAACATCACTCCAGCGTAAGCCCAGGCACGGAGCTCTGAAGGTACCAGTGGCAGCTGGTGCTCAAAATTTTTGGGGTGGCACAAACAAACTGAAAAATTCTGGAAAAAAAAACAATCAATTGCAGCCTCACTGTGCCCATTAATTGCAGCCTCACTGTGCCCATCAATTGCAGCCTCACTGTGCCCATCAAATGCCAACGCTGTGCCCATCGAACGCTCCCACTGTGCCCATCGAATGCTGCCACTGGGCCCCCCCGCCCACCATCTACCCGCCACTTACCCTGTCTCGGTGGGGCAGTCGGTGACGGCGGCAGGCAGTGTCCTCCATGCTCCTCCATGTCCTCGATGTCTTCTCCCGTTTTCTCCTCCTGTCCTCTCCTATGATTGGACACCTGATAGGCGTCCAATCACGGTGCCTGTCGTTTCAGCCAATCAGGTGACGGGTAACAGACCCGAGAACCTGATTGGCAGAGAGGCAGTTCAGTGTTAGGAAAGCGAATATTCATTCGCTTTTCTAACACAGCTGGGTGAACTGCGAGCGCTAAGCATTACGCTTGCTGTTTACTTTTTTTGATGCCTATTAGAGCTCTAATCAGGTGCTTTAAAAACACCCCCTGCCGCTGTAATTCTGGCACCTGAAAAGGGTCTGGGCGCTTGAACAGGGGGTGGCAGCAGCAGCCATGGATAGATTCATGCAATACATGACTCTATCTATTGGTGATAGAGGGGGTGGCTGGAGAGAGGGGGCGGCGCCCGTGCGCCCTTATGGACGCACTGCCACTGGAAGGTACTGCACAGGTATGCCGTCCCTTCAGAGCGCATGCACTGCTGATGTCACCGGCTGCATCCCATGTGAATGTCTCCTAAACGGTGCAAGTTTAGGAGATATTCACTGTACCTACAGGCAAGCCTTATTAGTATATATTATTATTATTATTATTATTATATACTGTAGGTTTACCTATAGGTAGAAGTTAAAAAGTGGACTTTACTTCCACTTTAAGCCAGTAATGTGTACATGTAACATATAAAATAAACATGAACACAACTTGGCTGTTCCATCACCTTGAATTCTGCTACATACAGTGTAGTACTTCCACAGCATATTAAATCAATTAACACAGGTAAGCACATTTTGCAATGATTTTTCAGAGATTCAAGGCAAATGGTTATTCCCCCTATAATATATGCATGTGCCTATTTGCCTGATCAGGTTAAATCCAGCTGATTTGCAGTGAACTGTAAATAGGTTCTTTTATCTGTACACACTATTGTAATATTTTACTATCATTTATATACAAAACAGAAAAGATCCAAGAATTCAGTTAAAAATATATACAAATACATTTTCAAAGCACAAGCATATATTGTTATAGTTGTTCAATCACTAATAATAACATAATATGTGATAATGTTGTGTTGTTAATTATTAGAATTCTAGATACCAGACCTATCAACGAATGTGGAATTACATGCATTCAAAACAGCCCAGCGTGTTTGTCAAGAGCACTGAAGAAGGGATTGCCAGAGTGCTGAACTCAAACTATGCCTTCCTTCTGGAATCCACTATGAATGAGTACTATCGTCAACGCAACTGTAACCTCACTCAGGTTGGAGGTCTGCTTGACACAAAGGGCTATGGCATTGGAATGCCTTTAGGTATGGGCTGCAGTGAGTTTATATATATGAGATGGCAAAGAAAGACCTTTTGGCACAAGACGTTGATGCAAGTTACAATTGAAATGGTTATATGGAATAGTGTAGTTTGTACATGGGTTTAAGCTGGTTCAGCAGGGACCGGCGGAATTTCGATCCATGTGTGGCTGCTGCTGCCCACCAGAGGTTGATCTAACCATATTTCTAGATCAGCAACTGATCATTGTATTTTGATAGTGTATTCGAGAGGATTCCTCCATCCACCTTGCATGTGTGGATGGGGCAATCCATTTGTCTTTTTTTCAATCAGACCAGTAGCTGATCGAAAAAAAAGTGGGTCATTTATGACCAGCTTTCGATGTTTAATGTTTAATAAGCCAAATATACAGCATCTCTACTTTTATGTTCCTTTTGCAATTATTTTTCCTTATCTCAGAAAAAGATCCCAATAAGTGTATTTTGATTGGTTTGTGGAAAAGTTATAGCGTCTACAAACTATGGTATATATACTGGAATTTTTATTTGTTTATTTTTTGCTACTAATTGCGGTGATCAGCGGCTTAAAATGAGGCTGTGATAGTGTGGCGAAAGACTGACGCTGGGTGGGAACTGACTGACACTGACATCACCAGTAACACTAATGCAGTGACCAGTGATAATACTATAAACTGTCACTGTACTAATTACACTGGCTGGGTAGAGGTTAACATCTCGGGGTAATCAAGGGGTTAGATGGGTGCCTAACAAGTGTTAATGTGTGTATTATGTGCTGCTTTTTTACTAAAAGCCGACCCCCCTGTGCTGTTTGTCAATACAGGGCTCTGGGCTGTGATTGGACACAGCCAATCGGCAGGTCCCCGCCATGAATCATTGGCGGGGACCTGCTGAAAAAATCCCGCTGTGTCTAATCACAGTGAGAGTCGGCGCGCAGTGTGGGGGTGATTGCGAGAATGCACCCTGAACCCGAAAGAAGGCAGCAACCTAGATGTACAGGTAGGTCGCTGTGCCTATAGGAACTGCCCATCCACAGTACAATGGAAGGGCGACCAGTCCTAAAGTGGCTAAACTAAAAGCGTAACTAAACCCATCAATTTAACAGTTTCAAAAAACAGTTAAATTCCCAACATGCCTGGAAATGCTAACGCCTCTTGCACACTGCAGCTTGAAAAAGCTCAGTACAGCTCTTTTTTTTTTTTTTTTTTCTGAGCCAAAATACAGCCCATTAATTGTAATGTCCCTTTGCACACAGGTGTGTACACAAGTGCCGTGCATTCTTCAGTAAAAAAAAAAATAGATAAATATGCTTTTTTGGTCAGTAATGTATACCTCATTCACGCAAATGCGTGCAAATGTCCATTTACATATTGTGCAGAATGAGAACGCAAGAATACGTTTTTTGTTTATGCGCAAGTGCGCGGGAAAACATATAAACGTAAATATGCGCATATACATCCAAAAAAGAAGGTCTGAAAAAGAAGATGCTCAAACAGGAGTATCATGTGCAAGAGGCCTGTCACATTTGCTTGTGCTGTCAACCAACTTGTCAAACAATAAAATGGCTGGTGTCATAACTGATCACAATTGCAGCATCATGGCAGTTACAGATCAAACCGAGGCTAATATGGCAGCTTCCTTGGCTGAAAAGGATAGGAGGGTTTGTTCCACTTTAAAAAGTAAACTCCATACAAAAAAACTGCCAAAACATGTACCATTTCTGATTTTAAATTATGCATTTTGTAATACTATTAATAAAAGAAATGATTTTAAATAAAAAAAAAACAGTTTTGGCAACTTGTTTAAAGGTTATTTTGTGAGTTTTAAACATAAAACAAAGAAGAAAGCACACTGATTTGGTGCAGCATAACCACACTGTATTTCGTATAATATGTATTGCACTCTCATGCGTTGCACACAGCTTGGGTGAGGGGGACAATGCAGTAACCAGGGACAGCAGCTCTGCACAGTGACAGTCCCATTCTCCACTTCTTTATTTCAGAAGGAGCAGAAGAGTGCTTCATGCCAGAGTTTTGTCTGTGTATTCCACACCTGAACTTCACTGTAGCAGCAGCTGAAATCTGGCACAGTTTCGGACTGCTTCCTGTATAGGTATTTGCTAGGTGACAACTTTCAGTGACAGGTCCACTTTACTCAAGCCTAAAAGGTGAATGGCTTACAGGACTTTTTATAAGGATCAGTGAACACTTAGAAGGGGCAACCTCGTTAACCTCTTGAGCACTGGGTGGGAGCACAATAGTAAGCTAAACACCAGAACAAGATAGTGGTACAATTATTCAGGTTTATTACTACATTACCATAAACATGTATACATGTAAAACACTGATGCCTCATACCGGTGATACTCGAAAAATTAGAATATTGTTCAAAAGTTCATTCATTTCACTAATGCAACTTAAAAGGTGAAAACTAATATATGAGATAGACTCATTACATGCAAAGCAAGATAGTTCAAGCTGTGATTTGTCATAATTGTGATGGTTATGGCTTACAGCTAATGAAAACCCCAAATCCACAATCTCAGAAAATTAGAATATTACATGCAATCAATAAAACAAGGATTGTACATAGAACAATATCGGACCTCTGAAAAGTATAAGCATGCATATGTACTCAGTACTTGGTTTGGGCCCCTTTTGCAGCAATTACTGCCTCAAAGCGGCGTGGCATGGAAGTTATCAGCCTGTGGCACTGCTGAGGTGTTATGGAAGACCAGGATGCTTCAATAGCGGCCTTCAGCACTTCTGTATTGTTCGGTCTCATGTCTCATCTTTCTCTTGGCAATGCCCCATAGATTCTCTATGGGGTTCAGGTCAGGCGAGTTTGCTGGCCAAGCAAGTACAGTAATCCCACGGTCACTGAACCAGGTTTTGCTGCTTTTGGCAGTGTGGGCTGGTGCCAAGTCCTGCTGGAAAACGAAGTCAACATCCCCATAGAGCTTGTCTGTGGAAGGAAGCATGAAGTGCTCCAAAATCTCCTGGTAGATGGCTGCACTGACCCTGGACTTAATGAAGCACAGTGGACCAACACCAGCAGATGATATGGCTCCCCAAATCAACACAGACTGTGGAAACTTCACACTGGACTTCAAGCACCTTGCAGTGTGTGCCTCTCCATTCTTCCTCCATACTCTGGGTCCTTGGTTTCCAAATGAGATGCAAAATTTGCACTCATCAGGAAAGAGAACTTTGGACCACTGAGCAACAGACCAGGTCTGTTTTTCTTTAGCCCAGGTAAGACGCTTCTGACGATGTTTGTTGTTCAGGAGTGGCTTGACAAGAGGAATACGACATTTTAAGCCCATGTCCAGGATCCGTCTGTGTGTGGTGGCTCTTGATGCAATGACTCCAGCCTCAGTCCACTCCTTGTGAAAGTCCACAACACTTTTGAATGGCCTTTTCCTGACAATCCTCTCCAGGCTGCGGTCATCCCCTGCTGCTTGTGCACCTTTTTCTTCAACACTTTTCCCTTCCACATAACGTTCTATTAATGTGCTTTGATACAGCACTTTGGGAACATCCAACTTCTTTTGCAATTACATTTTTGAGGCTTTCCCTCCTTATGGAGGATGGTAATGATGGTTTTCTGCACAACTGTCAGGTCAGCAGTCTTTCCCATTATTGTGATTCCTACTGAACCACACCGAGAGACCATTTAAAGGCTCAAGAAACCCTTTGCAGGTGTTATGGCTTAATTAGCTGATTAGAGTGGGACACTTTGAGCTTAGAATATTGCACCTTTTCACAATATTCTAATTTTCTGAGATTGTGGATTTGGGGTTTTCATGAGCTGTAAGCCATAATTATCACAATTATGACAAATCATCTTGCTTTGCATGTAATGAGTCTATCTCATATATTAGTTTCACCTTTTAAGTTGCATTAGTGAAATAAATGAACTTTTGCACTATATTCTAATTTTTTGAGTATCACCTGTATAAGAAAGTGAGAGGGGGGGGGGGGGAGTGCAAAAAAGGGAGACCTAGGTGGACTTTTAAGGTACCCAAGGATTACAAAGTGTTAAATAAAAGTATGACGGCCCCTTGAACCTCCTTTAGTGAAAGGGAGCCTTGACTGCTGGAAACATGGCATCGCTATGGGCGTGAACCTAAAAGGGAAGCTAAGTAGCTCCCTTAGGATTAGCTACAAAAACCTGAGGTGACTGGGTGGAGCTTGAACTCTAGGAAAAGGCTATGCTGGGGCATGTCCTACTGCTCTGAGGAGATTCAGCTGTCACAAGAGTTGACCATCCCCGCCTGTAGTGGTGTTTTTTCACAGCTTTATTAGCAGTTTTCACCTTGCCAGCAATTGATGTCGCTTTATGTCCTCAAGTTAAATTTTGGAGTCAGTCTAATGCCTGTCTGGCACTGATGCCTCTTAGACTATGTGAGTTTATGTTTTATGGGTGCTTACAGTATAACTGTGACTGGCATTGTTGTTTGGTACGTTTGGAAAGTTGTTACTTTTTCAAGGTTCAATAAAGCTGTGGCCTTGCCCTATTTCCATCTTAATCAGCTTCCGTGTCTTTTTGGGGGGCAAGGTACTGGTTTATTAGTTGGTCATAAATGAGCCTATGCTTCAAAGCAGTCAAGATTTTTATTGTTCCCCATATCATAAAAATATCATTATAAAAAAAATAAAGCCATGTAGTGAGCCTCCCTACTATGCATGTACAGTGGCTTGCGAAAGTATTCGGCCCCCTTGAACTTTTCAACCTTTTGCCACATTTCAGGCTTCAAACATAAAGATATAAAAATTTTATTTTTTGTGAAGAATCACCAACAAGTGGGACACAATTGTGAAGTGAAACGAAATCTTTTGGATTTTTGAAACTTTTTTAACTAATAAAAAAATGAAAAGTGGGGCGTGCAAAATTATTCGGCCCCCTTGCGTTAATACTTTGTAGAGCCACCTTTTGCTGCGATTACAGCTGCAAGTCGCTTGGGGTATGTCTCTATCAGTTTTGCACATCGAGAGACTGAAATTCTTGCCCATTCTTCCTTGCAAAACAGCTCGAGCTCAGTGAGGTTGGATGGAGAGCGTTTGTGAACAGCAGTTTTCAGCTCTTTCCACAGATTCTCGATTGGGTTCAGGTCTGGACTTTGATTTGGCCATTCTAACACCTGGATACGTTTATTTGTGAACCATTCCTTTGTAGATTTTGCTGTATGTTTGGGATCATTGTCTTGTTGGAAGATAAATCTCCGTCCCAGTTTCAGGTCTTTTGCAGACTCCAACAGGTTTTCATCCAGAATGGTCCTGTATTTGGCTGCATCCATCTTCCCCTCAATTTTAACCATCTTCCCTGTCCCTGCTGAAGAAAAGCAGGCCCAAACCATGATGCTGCCACCACCATGTTTGACAGTGGGGATGGTGTGTTGAGTGTGATGAGCTGTGTTGCTTTTACGCCAAACATATCGTTTTGCATTGTGGCCAAAAAGTTTGATTTTGGTTTCAACGGACCAGAGCACCTTCTTCCACATGTTTGGTGTGTCTCCCAGGTGGCTTGTGGCAAACTTTAGACGAGACTTTTTATGGATATCTTTGAGAAATGGCTTTCTTCTTGCCACTCTTCCATAAAGGCCAGATTTGTGCAGTGTACGACTGATTGTTGTCCTATGGACAGACTCTCCCACCTCAGCTGTAGTTCTCTGCAATTCATCCAGAGTGATCATGGGCCTCTTGGCTGCATCTCTGATCAGTCTTCTTCTTGTCTGAGCTGAAAGTTTGGAGGGACAGCCAGGTCTTGGTAGATTTGCAGTGGTCTGATACTCCTTCCATTTCAAAATGATCGCTTGCACAGTGCTCCTTGGGATGTTTAAAGCTTGGGAAATCTTTTTGTATCCAAATCCGGCTTTAAACTTCTCCACAACAGTATTACGGACCTGCCTGGTGTGTTCCTTGGTCTTCATGATGCTCTCTGCGCTTTCAACAGAACCCTGAGACTATCACAGAGCAGGTGCATTTATACAGAGACTTGATTACACACAGGTGGATTCTATTTATCACCATCAGTCATTTAGGACAACATTGGATCATTCAGAGATCCTCGCTGAACTTCTGGAGTGAGTTTTCTGCACTGAAAGTAAAGGGGCCGAATAATTTTGCACGCACCACTTTTCAGTTTTTTAATTGCTAAAAAAGTTTAAAATATCCAATAGATTTCGTTCCACGTCACAATTGTGTCCCGCTTGTTGGTGATTCTTCACAAAAAATTAAAATTTTATATCTTCATGTTTGAAGCCTGAAATGTGGCAAAAGGTTGAAAAGTTCAAGGGGGCCGAATACTTTCGCAAGCCACTGTATACCCTAGATATGCATAGGACCGTGACATGCATATGAAGGAGGCTCTTTATATGGATGTCATTTTTATAATGATATTTTTATAATAAATTGAACAATAAAAATCTTTGTACTTTTATTCAATACATTTGTAACCCTTGGGTACCTTAAAGTGGGGTTCCACCCAAAAAACAAAACTACCTGTAAAAATTCTAAAAAAAAAAACAAAAAAACATTTGGATATTTTTTTTTTTTTCACTTACCTCTAAATGCCTGTTGCTAGGTGGGCCCTCGTAGTCTGCCTGTCCTTTAGCCTGGGCTGGTGACATCACTTCCTCCTCGGCACAGGAAGGGCTCCGCTCTGCTCCCTCCCTCCTGTCAATCATCTAGGACCCATTACAGGTCCCAGGTGATTGAGCGGCCAATCACGGCGCACGGCGCCGCTCGCGCATGCGCAGTGGGTGCCAGGCTGTGAAGCCACAGCCTGGCGCCCACAGTTGTAATGCCGGCGCCGACGAGCGGAGGGGGGAGGCGAGCGGGGCTTCGATCCCCCGCATCGCTGGACCCAGGGACAGGTGAGTGTCCAATTAAAAGTCAGCAGCTGCAGTATTTGTAGCTGCTGACTTTTAATTTTTTTTTTTTTGGACGGCCCCCCTGGGTGGAACTCCTCTTTAAGTCTGCCTATTTCTCATTCCCTTTTTCCCCACTCTCCCTTTCTTATATGAGCTAATTATATATTTATAGGATGCAGTACCAGCAGTTAGGGCTCACACCATTTTCAGTTTGATCTGGTCTATAAAACATTGATGGACAAGACTATATTAAACAATAAAAATAATAATAGAACCCCATAATATAAATGAACTAGATGTAGCCAGGAGCCGGCTATCTGTGCCTGCAATCAGGAGACATTGTGTAGCCATACTGTTGTGGAGCTGTTTCCCTCTAGTGTTGAGCCTGGACTCTGTGCTGTCATATCTTGAATGTAGTGACTAAGCAAAGCTAAGCATCTTGAGACATGTAGTTCAGACTGCTGGGATTTCCCTTTTAGTTGAACTGTTTGGAACTACAACTACCAGACGGCTGGGAAAGAAGAACCGACTGCTGGGAGAGCATATATAAGGGCTGGCCTAGGCCTGTATCGCTCTCTTGAAGCCCTGGCCTGGATCTGCAAGCAGGGAGTCTGTGTCTGCAAGTGCTGCGGCAGATTTGCGGCCTGTGCAAGAAGAGTCATCACACGTATATACTTGGGGAATCTGCGGACAGCACTGTCCAGCGGCAGCCTGGAGGCCGTTTCTGCTCTAAATCATGTTGCAGCTGATCCGGGTGGGCCACGGCGAGTTGCTCTACCATTCAGGATTTCTTCTAATACAACTCTCTTAAGTGCTAGCTGACGATCAAAGTATTTTGTCTCTTTAACACAGGACTACACCTAACTTTCCCCCCATTATAAGGGATTTCTTTGGCTGCACTCATAGAGCCTGAATTTGCCTATAAATTTTTGAGGGAGCAGGTTAAATTCCACAACTTAAAACAGTTTGCTGAATGTTATGACACTTTGTGTATACTTGCCAACAGTCCCAATTTTCCCGGGACAATCCCAATTTTGGGACCCTCTTCCTGATCGGAGGCCATCCCGATTAAAATCCCAGGATTTTGCTTTTGTCCTGGGAAATCAGGACTGTTTTTGGCATCAGAGCTGCTTCTGGCTCCAAAAATATGTCCGCCGCCACCGCCGCAAGATCTTTCCTGTTTTCCCCTAGCTCTCAGCTCAGATCCAAACTCTGCCCCTCCAGCCCTCTACACTGCAGCTCCTTCCACTCTCCCTCGCAATGGTATTCGGCCATCTACCACCCCCGTCTGCTCCTCCTGTTTTCATGGTGTTGTACTGAGACAGTTTTCCCCATGAAAACCGGGGCGCGCAAAGGGGCAGGGGCGGTAGACGGCCGAATAACACTGCGATGGAGAGTGGGAGGAGCTGCAGTGCAGAGGGCTGGAGGGGCGGAGATTAGGAGGAGCTGGAGTGCAGTAGACAGGAGGGGCGGAGTTCCGATCTCTACCGAGAGCCAGCCGAAACAGGTTTTCTGGGGTAAACCGATGTTGGCACAACACCGGTTTGTGAGAGGCAGAGTCAAGGGACTCTACTGCACTGGGGACACTTGATCTAAGGAGGCACTCCGCTGCCTGGGGACGCCTGATGTAAGGAGGCACTCCGCTGGGGAGGCCTGATGTAAGGAGGCACTCCGCTGGGGAGGCCTGATGTAAGGAGGCACTCCGCTGGGGAGGCCTGATGTAAGGAGGCACTCCACTGGGGAGGCCTGATGGCATCTGGAGGCGACGTGACATACTCAGGGCTCCCACTGATTTTGCATTATGGTAAGTTGAACTATTTCATTTTATATTACAATGTAATAATAGAAATAATGCGCTTCAGTCATCCTGACACCATAACAACTATGGTGCCGGGATGATTGAAGTGCTAACACCAGGTGTTTGGAGTATCTTTATCTGCTGATTGTTAAACTTTCTGGCATATACATATTTCTATTGTGGTGTAGGATCTGGGCCTGCTGTCCGTCCATCCCTTTTCTTTCTTTCTTTCTTTCTTTCTTTCTTTCTTTCTTTCTTTCTTTCTTTCTTTCTTTCTTTCTTTCTTTCTTTCTTTCTTTCTCCCTCCCTCCATCCCTCATTTATCTCAGACTCGGACCACGCCCCCATTAAGCCACACCCACTACTTAGTTTAAACCGCGCCATTTTCCTTTTCCTTCTACTCCACGCCTTAAAATGAATGCCTGCCCCCTAATTATAACAAGACTCAGCCTACAAAGTGTCCCTATAATTTTTACAATGTTGGCAACTATGTTTGTGCCTGTGGGTTGATGTACAGAAGGGAGTGGTCTGACATAGCTAAAAAGTCATTCCCCTGCCCTTCTTCTGCCTGTTCACGTAGGCCACATATGTTTACTTAAGGGCTGCCAATGTCTAATTGTTCTTTATTTTCGATTGTCTGACATTATTCACTGCTGTAGCTGTTTTGCCACCAGTGACATTTTACCCGAAGTATTTCTATAGAAAGTGTATGTTGTTCACCTTTTAAATGCCTTTATCATATCAGTAAACAAAGATTATTGGTTCATCACCTTGTAGTGTGTCTATTTCATTATTGTTACTGAAAATGTCTGAACCCAGGGTGTCAGAGGTCTTGCAGGGTCAGGGCAACCAGTGGGGTACTGATTCAACCAGCGGCAGTGGCAGTGCTACATAATTAAGACAAAAAAAATGAAGAAGTCAATAAAGACAAGATGTAGGAATTGGATGTGTTTTATGCTGCACCAGATCCGTGTGCTTTCTTCTTTGTTTATTTCTTTGCAAGCATTCCATGTGCTAATGTAAGATGGCTGCAAGACTGTTTAATGGCTAAGGACACAATGTTGAACTTTGCTGCTGTGCAAAAGCAGAATGGACTGATGAAGCGTGGACTTGATAAATGTTTTCCAATTTGTGAGTTTGCTTATTGTCAATATCCCGGT
Organism: Lithobates septentrionalis; assembly: GCA_037952835.1. Lineage (NCBI taxonomy): Eukaryota > Metazoa > Chordata > Amphibia > Anura > Ranidae > Lithobates > Lithobates septentrionalis. The sequence goes on from JBBDGP010000496.1 coordinate 3,616,332, forward strand.
GTAGCAGTGTCAATGGGCTAATTATGACAGTTTATAAGTATGGATCAATAGCTAGCAATCTTTGATTTTCCAGGGTCATCTTAGCCCTCTCAGCAAATAATACACTTCTAATGGCAAAATAAGTAATTGGTCTTTCTCTATTTGCTTCTTCTTGTGTTTTGAAAATAGCTCTATTGCTCGCTGCAAGGATACAGATCAGAAAACAAGTTAAATAACCTGTTGTATTTAATAATGATTACATTAATGTGTAAGTTAAAGGAAACTTTTTTTGAGTTTTGGATAAAATGAGGCACCATTAAACCCCATACCAATTTTGTATTGCTCTTTGTGTCCCCACTGGGGAGATTCACCTCTCTGTTTGTTTGGGTGACCATTGCACTGAGACAGAAAGTAAGGGGAAATCCTATATTTTACTGTTTTTTGAAAGCAAGAGGTGACAGACAATCTTTCGGTTGGTGGCAGCTGTATAACATGAAAATTCTACTTTGAGGAGATTTTCTCTTTCTTTTGTGTTTTCAAAATAGGACCTAAAGGGAAGTCTCTTTTAACCCCCCTACTCTTTTAAAAACAAAAAAAAAAAGCTTTGACCTCGCATACACTTTAAGCCACATATCTGTGTTTACTACAGGCTCTGCTTTCCGTGATGAATTTGATCTAGCAATCTTGCAGCTACAAGAAAACAACTGTCTGGAAGACCTAAAGCGGAAATGGTGGGATGGAGGTAAATGTCCAAAAGAAGAAGACCACAGAGCAAAAGGTATCTGTTATTTCAATTTTTAAACTTTACATTCCCTTTCTATCTTGATAGTAAATTATCTTTCATTTTTGCATAGTAAAGCTTTGCACTTCTGTTAAGCAGTGAATGATAAAATGCTTTAACTGCTTCCCGTCCACGCTATAGCCGAATGACTGCTACAGTGCGGACTCACATTGCCGGGAGGCCATCAATAGACGTCCTCTACTGCAGGGCGCGCGCGACATGCGCTGTGATCACAGAGTCAGTGAGACTCGATCGATCCCGGCCCCTTACCATGTGATCAGCTGTCAGCCAATGACAGCTGATCACGTGATTTAAACAGAAGATCGGTAATCGTTTTTTTTCTCCTCATGCTGACAGCATGAGGAGAAAAAAAATCTTATCACCGGCTTCTGTGTAAGGGACATCGGTCCCTAAGAGGAAGAGGCACAGCCACTTCACCTGTGCCCACCAGTGCCGCCTGCCAGTGCCTCCTGCCAGTGCCCACAGGGCATATCAGTGCTACCAATCTGTGCCCACCAGTGTATATCAATGCCACCTAATGCCCACCAGTGGTGCCAATCAATGCCTCATCAGTGCCACCTAGCAGTGCTGCCCATCACTGCCACCTACCAGTGCCCATCACTGCCACCTACCAGTGTCCATCACTGCTGTTTGCAAAATTTTATAACAAAATATAAAACTGTTTTGTATTTTTTTTTCTAAATTTTCAGTCTTTTTTTCATTTTTTTTTTAACAAAAAATAAAAACCCAGAGGTGATCAAATACCACCAAAACAAAGCTCTATTTGTGGGAAAAAATGATACAAATTTCATTTGGGTACAGTGTTGTATGACCGCGCAACAGTCATTCAAAAAGTAAAAAGTGACAGCGCTGAAAGCTGAAAATTGGTCTGGGCAGGAGGGAGGGTTTAAGTGCCCAGTAAGCAAGTGGTTAATTTAAATAATTATTTTACTTTTAAACACACCAAGCAAACATATCCATTTGAAGCATCATTTGTCTTGCTTTGAAGGTACCAATTGTCTCCCCTTTTGCCCCCAGCAACCCCTACCCCTCCCCCCCTTACTAATAATCAGGTAAAAGCTAAGTGATGGTAATGCTGTATGGTCCTACCTTTGAAACAAGCTTGGGATAACTGTCCCCTTGACCCCCTTTCCTGTGCCATAGATTTGCTCCACTACTTACCTCAGATGAGTTGGTGACCTTTGCAGCAGTTGAAGCCAACGATTGGTGATAGTGCAACACGCATACTCAGGATTTTCTTTTTAGAAAGCCTGCAAGTGGATGGCTTCTCCACTAGATCATATAGAGAAGAAGCCATGTATGCATGACTTTCTGCAACCCATTGACTTGTTGAGAAGCCACCTGAGTGGGGTGCAGGCCTATGCTGCTGTAAAAGGTTGCCAGATCATTTGAAGTAAGTCATGAGAAATGTATTTCTATATAAAGATGGTTGTTCTCTTGCTATCTTGTATTGTCTGTATTAACATTAAAATCATAGAGCAGTTTTAAGCTAGCGTTAAAGCTTCATGAGACCAGTGCACTGCAGGCCTCACAGAATGTTTTGTTATTACGTACATGACACATTCATGGCAGATCATACTGTTATATTTTGCATCTATCATAATTCACAGAATATGCAGAAATATAATGTGCAAACCCAACAAAGCCCAGTACAGAATAAACATACAGTATATGACGGTTTGTGAAATGTACCGTAATGAAATATTGGCATACGTTTCTTGTTTTGTCAGGTTTGGGCATGGAAAATATCGGAGGCATATTTGTTGTGTTAATCTGTGGTTTAATAGTGGCTATCTTCACGGCCATGCTGGAGTTCCTGTGGACGATAAGAAAGTCTGAAGACACTCAAGTAAGATCATACCGTCTACTTACTTATCTGTTGCTCAGAATCCATTTTTATATGCTGTAGGTCATTGCATTGCTCTATGAGGCCACCAAGTTGTGTGACCATAGCGAATAAATTTTCACTATTTTCACACTAAAGTTCCTCCCCGCCAGTCAGGAGGCAGGTCTGTGAGACTTGTTTCCCGATTGGCCAAAGCATCAGGCGATCTTAATGAATGCCCAGTGCTTTGGCGGAAGAGGAGACACACAGCGGAAGAAGCCGCTGGAGGAGCAGATACCGTAGCCGCTGTGGCTGTTGTCCGCTGTCCGCACTCCAGTAGAGGACACCACAGCCCCTCTGGTGAGTGCCTGACTGCCTGGGGGGGGTGTTTCAGTGCCGTGCCATGCCGCCGGGGGGGGGGGGGGGTTTCTTTGTTTGCTGCCCCCCCAAAAGAAGAACCCACCAGCCGCCACTGCATTATACTGGAATTTACGCAGGTATAGACGCTATACTGTAATGGTGGTAATCAGCGATCAGCAATCTGGTGCTAACAGACACAGGCTGGGAGGATCACTAATTGACACTGACATCGCTACTGACACTAATACAGTGATCAGTGATAATACTGTACACTGACACTATACTAATGACACTGGCTGGGAAGAGGTTAACATCTAGAGGAAATCAAAGGGTTAACTGTGTGCCTAACAATATGTAATGTGTGTAATATGTGCTGCTTTTACTTTCTGATCTGGCTGTTTTTTTGCCTGAAACAGCCAGATTGCTGGTCCTATGGAAACTGTCTGTCTGTGATTGGATACAGCTGATCAGCTGATTTCAGCCAAAATCATCGGCTGAAATCTGCTGTCAAACTTGTGCTGTGTCCAATCACGTGCGTGCTGTTAAACTTGAAGACATATATGTACGTTGTCTGGCCTGCATGTACCACTCGCCCACAGTAAAACTACTTTTGGCAGGCAACAAGTAGTTAGGTAATGAAGGCAACCTATGACAAAATAATTAGGTACAATTGTTCCGTTATGTATATAAAAGGCTGTATTCCCACCTGGGCATTTTGAATGAGAAGCAGAATCGCTGCGATTCTGCTTCCCACCTGGGCATTTTGAATGAGAAGCAGAATCGCTGCGATTCTGCCCATGATTTCAAAACGCTGTGCTAAAATGACAAATCACACAGCACAAATTTCAGATGCCATTCATTTTAATAGCACCTAAACACGCAGTGCGGTTCTGCCTCTATTGTTGCCCAAAAGAAGCTCCTGATCCTTTTTTGGGTGACAAGCCTCACACGATGCGGTTTGCCATTGCAGCATATATTTATCGTGCAACAACCACAGCATAGCCGCACTGCGTTTTTAGGTGCCATTAAAATGAATGGCATCTGAAATTCGTGTTGTGTGATTTGTCCTTTTAGCACAGCGTTTTATATACATAACGGAACAATGGTACCTAATTTTTTTTTCATAGGGTGATCATTCTGCCCACAATTTAAAATGCCCAGGTGTGAATGCAGCCTCATGCAGCGTACACACGGTCGGACTTTTCTATCGGACTGGTCCGACGGACCGAATCCGGCAGACAATCCGATCGTGTGTGGGCTTCATCGGACCTTCAGCGGACTTTTCCAGTCGAAAATCTGACGGACTTTAGATTTGGAACATGCTTCAAATCTTTACGTCGTAACTCTGTCGGACCCAGAAATCCGCTCGTCTGTATGCTAGTCCGACGGACAAAAACTGACGCTAGGGCAGCTATTGGCTACTGGCTATCAATTTCCTTATTTTAGTCCGGTGTACGTCATCACGTACGAATCCCTCGAACTTTGGTGTGATCGTGTGTAGGCAAGTCCGTTCATTAAAAAGTCCATCGGTAGTCCGTCAAAAGTCGGAAAGTCGGTCGGAAAGGCCGTCGGACCAGTCCGGTCGAAAAGTCCGCTATGTGTGTAAGACTTTTTGAGTTGATATTATCTCTGTTAATGCTTAACTAAAAAAACTGCATAGATTCGTAATAAATTCCTTTTTTTATTTCTCCATAGTTAATGTGGTAGTAAATTCCACTTTGTGATTTTTACCTTCTGGTAAGACTATAATAAGGTTTTCCTGTAAGTAAATTGAATATCTCCAAAACGTGCACCATTTAGGCGATATTCACCCTGGATGCAGCTGGTGACTTCACCGGCGCAAGCGCTCTGAGGGTCTGCCATACTGTGCCGGACCTTCGGAGCTTTGTGCCGGACCTGAGGGCTCCCACTAGCTTGTGTGGGAGTGACATTATCGCGGCTCTGGCCACTCATACAGCCGGAGCCCGCGAACCAGAAAGAAAGACCGGAGGAAGATGGAAGCCCTCCAAGCTGTGACAGCACCCCGCTTGAGGGCTTCCTTCTAAGGTAAGTATTTCATAATGTGCTAGTATGCGATGCACACTAGAATCTTATGCAATTGTCTTACAGGTTTTTTTTTTTGTTTGCTTCTTTTAAACTGCTGCAGCTTTCTACCACTTTAAAAAAGCAAAAGCTGTTAAATTTTCCCTTAGATTTCAATATTTGTAATTCTTGTCACATGAAAATGTTCCTGTTAGAGGCACAAAAACGAATAGTTCTTTTTCACATGTTCAGAAAAGAGTCCAAATCTAACACAAGATATTGAGAATTAAAACTTTATTTATTTAACATTTTTTTTGGTTTTTGTGTTGTTGCAGGTTTCTGTTTGTCAAGAAATGATGTCAGAGTTAAGTAGCATTATACTTTGCAAAGACAGTTTTATGCCACGTCGAAGACGGGCGGGCATCATACGCTCCAGATCAGCTGTTCCGGAGGACAAAAGAGGACGTAATACTAGCATTCTAAGCAATGGTAAACTGTGTGGGGGCACTGGCCCCGACCCACTGGCACAGAGACTGGCACAAGAAGCGGCTCTAGTTGCCAGAGAATGTACACATATTCGAGTCTGCCCAGAGTGTCGTCGTTTTCAGGGTCTCAGAACACGCCCATCTGGTGGATCTCCAGCACAAAGTGAAGAGAGTTTGTGGGAAAAGACTACAAATAGCAGTGAGCCAGAGTAAAAGAGCCATGACAGATAATGTAAAACAAAAACATCCAGTGCGGTTTTATTTTTGTCTTTTTTTTTAAGACCATATGATTCAAAAACTATTTTTTTTTAAAAGAGTAAAATCCTGGTACTGGATTACCCACATTATAAAACAAAATCTCCCACAATGGGTCTGCGTATTTCAAACTGACATTACAATCTTTGGCATCATAAAAACTGGTATGTTGTTACCCAATTTAGTAGTGGACTGTTGTATTGTTTCCTTGGATTGTGAGGAACATTGTCTTCCTTCAAAGTCTTTCATGCTTATGAGCATTTATGATTTCAACATCTGCAATATTTGTAATAATAAAGAGAACATTTTGTCAAAAGTCATAATATGGACCTGGTAAGAATTAGGTTGACCTCCATACATGAACTAGAGATGGTTTTGATGTGTTTCTTGGTTGAGATTAAATGGTTTTCTGTGTGTCTTTGACGGCTGTGTTATGTCAGAATTCATGTTTTGTATGGAAAAATAAATTCCCAAAATTGAACAATAGATCCTGGCCACACAAACCGCTCCAAAAATGATGTTCTGACATAAATGCTGAAGATGGTTATGTAAATATATAGCTTTGCCATAGTGTAACTGAGATGGATAGATTTACCACATCATCATTTATGAGAAGTGACAATTGTTCCAATGTGCTGCAAGGTCTCATTAACATGTGTCAACATTACAGCAATGGCTGGTGTGCAGTGCAATCCAGCTGAGATCACTGCAATGATGATGCGCTGAGTTGAGCAGATCACACTGTTTTCTTTTAAACAAACTTTATTGAGATGTCACACGACATCACATAAAGTTGAATTGCCGGCTACGCAGTGAGAGGCAGTGGATTGCATCTCACTGCACTGCACTGAAAAAAGTACTACTCGCAGTACTTTTGTTCAGCGCATTTCTGCACATCAGGTGTGAACCAGCCCAGCAGCCCTAAATCGAGAGCACTAGAAATGTTTCCTTTGAAAAGATGGGCACTGTACTGATTGAGTGAGGTTATTCTTGGTGTTTGTTTGTTTTTTTTTTAGTCATACCATGAACTAAACTTAAAAGATTCATAAATCATGTTTTAGTAAATCTATCCCTTACTGTAAAAATTTTCTTTTTTCGGGAGTCCATGTAACACTGTATATGAAAGAACTATAAGGATATTTTTGATGAAAACTACAGTTCTATGCAATTTCTGTAAAATAAAGAGAATTGTTCTTAATAGGCGTTTGTGCTTCTGTAATGTTTACATATTCTTCCTTAAAATGTTAAGGAGTTAACTGTGAAACTGTTGTCTAAAGTGTTATTGTTTTCAAACTGCAATATGAAAATTGAAGTAGCCTATAGCAGTCAATCAGAATTCATATTTTACTTACTGGGTTATACATTGTAGAAAACTAAAATCTTACTGGTCGCTATGGGTTTCTGTCCATCACACATTGTTACTGCTCTTTGTTAAATTAAAGAATCCTATTTATTTTCATATCTAAGGTATTGCAAATGTTTTCTGGTCCTTCTTCTATTTCTGTGTTTTAATAGATTGTGCACATTTGTAGTATGCCTTGCCCCCTGCCATATGTATGCAGTGGGGGGAACAAGTTTTGATCTGTTGTTTCTCCCCCAAGAGGATTTTTTAAATACCCCAAAACTGCTTTGATGCAAAGTATAGAATCTACTTGCATGCAGCATTGAACATATGTAGTGCTGCTATGTTCCTCCCCGCTAAACACCCAAATACTAAACGCACACACACGTATATAAACCTGCCTGCTATGATTATTTTTTATACGGTTGCTTTTTCTCCATGCTATAGTCAGCATAACTCCCAACTGTCCCTGATTTTGAGGGACTGTCCCTCATTTGGAACAAAGTCCCTCTGTCCCTCGTTCCTCCTCATTTGTTCCTCATTTTGGTCGATCTATATAGTTGTATATAAAATGTGCTACTTGTCTATCAAAGAGGGTTTTATAGTGCTAAACTTTTCATACGATTTCTAAATTGCTGCATTTGTAAATTCCAAAAGCCAATATAAAAGGAATAGTAGTGATAACATAGTACTTGTGGGTTTAACAAGTCGTTATTTTTTATACAATTCTCCTTTTAGGTGGGGCGGGACAGGGGGCGTGTCCCATGCCTACATACATTTGCTAATAGTTGTCCTTCATTCTCATCTCAGAAAGTTGGGAGGTATGCAGTCAGCTCCTGCTCTACCGCCTTTAAACCCTAAACATGATCACCACTGTGCTGCCACACCCACAATCAGTTACTGTTACAGCCCTTAGGCACTGATCGAGCGGTGAAAATCCAACAGGGATTGGATAGGTAGATCGACTTCTGTAAGACCCCCCTGCTCATATATGGATCAAAATTTAGCCCAGCCCTCCCTGCTGAACCAGCCATATTTCAATCCATGTATGGCTGGTTTTAGTCAAAATCGTATGTTTTCTCATTTTGCCTTTCTCCACAACCTCTGCAGCAAAACCCTCCAGAATTTTGACTTTTAGGAATTCTTAATGACTATGTCCCACGTACACACACCAGGACTTTGTTACGTATACTGTTATTTTATGCACGTAAAAGCATCTTACTGCATTGGAAGGATGTGGGCCCCCTTTCAGCCCACGCCTTCTTTCGCACTGTTCATGGGTCCTCCCCAAATTCAAATTGAGATATAAGAGTAGGGCATGCCCTATGAAATTCACTAAAATATGGCAACTATGGCTAGATGTCTTGGAGGATCTCTGGGGGGATGTCCTTTCTTCACAGCTCTCCCAGTGAATCCTCCACTAATGCAATCCAGTAACACTGTTCGGCAAGATGCCAAAATAAATAACCAGAGATCGCCTTATATGAAACTTCCAATGCCTGGGGGGATCCTGGATCTCTTTTTTTTTTTTATCAAATTATTTTTTTTATTTATCAAATTAATTCATAAAGGTATTTTTGTTGTGATACATATAAAAAAATATGTCAAATTAATCCAAAAGGTATCGTGAAATAAGCACACAAAACAAACCTTGTACCTCTCGGACTAAAATAGCTTATCATATAATAAAGGAAACATAGTAGAAGTATAAATACATTCTGCATGACAACTTGGGCTACTCCAGTATCAATCATCAGTCTATGGAAACTTCCTCCAAGCAGCTTCAAATTATCTTTCCCTAACGTTCTTCTACTCCTCACCCTTCTACCTCAGCTCTTTGCTCCCGTCTGTCTCCTCTACCTTCACTCCAGTCTACTAGGTAAACAATCATATAGTTCATTATTAGATTCTATCCAGCGTGACCATATTTTGCCAAACCTTTGGGGTGTACCTTTATGCTTATATGTTAATTTTTCTCTTTTAAGTATATTATTAAGTTTCTCAACCCATTGTTTATGGTTTGGAAGGGCAGGGGATGTCCATTTTTGTAGAATAACTTTACGTGCTAAATATAGGGATCTTATCCACATAGTATGCATATCTGCTGGTAGTGCTCCATCAGGTATTATACCCAATAGTGCAAGTTTATGTTTGTTTTTTTATGCTCTCCATCATTTTTAGATTTCTAATAAAGATCTCCTATTAATCCTCGTTTCATGTGGGCAATCGAAGTTGCCATTGTTATGCCCTGTACACACGGTCGGACTTTCCTACGGAAAATGTGCGATCGGAGCTTGTTGTTGGAAATTCCGACCGTGTGTGGGCTCCATCGGATTTTCCGACACACAAAGTTTGAGAGCAGGCTATAAAATTTTCCGACAACAAAATCCAATCGCGTCAATTCCGACCGTGTGTGGCCAATTCCGACGCACAAAGTGCCACGCATGCTCAGAAGAAATTCCGAGACGGAACAGCTCGGTCTGGTAAAATTAGCGTTCGGAATGGATAGAGCACTTTCGTCAGGCTGCAATGTTTAAAATAATTTAATACAGCGCACTCTCTTCTTCTTTATAATGCTAGAAGTAGTAGTAGTAGAAGTAGTTTTGCTGCTCATATTCGCACAGACTTCTCACAAACTTCTTTCTTTATTATTTATCGTGATTTCATCAATATATTTTGATTTGTCACATCTGACAAAAAATATATATATTATTATTTTTTTGGTTTGTATTTTTTTCAAGCCTGATTTTTTTTTTTTTTGGTTGGTATTGTTTTCAAGCCTGATCTTGTTGCTAATTATTTTTATTTTTTGATTTTACATCCTGAATATTTTTGTGTGTGATTTGTGTGTCAAGTTACCACAACACCATTATTATCTTGTATTATTTAATCTCAAGGAGGTTGCTTGGTGTTGGTGTCTCTTGTTAATTTCACATTCTATTTTTGAAATGTACCTGCCTCCTCACAAACAAACTGTCCTTTTTGAAGGGAAACACACATAGGCGAGTCTAATTGAATCAAAAAAATCCTTTATTAAGGGCTCATAACCAAACAAAGAGGGAGGCAACGCTGGAAAAACAGCAGAAATTGGCGAAGCCTTTGGCCCCCAGGGCACACATCAATTATTTTACTGCAAAATTGGTGGCCTGAGGAGTCCTTATCTAAGGGCGTACAGTCTGGTCCAGAAGTCCAAGAGATCATGAAAGCAGCAGATGACATCTGTGTCCCCAGGCTGTGGTCATACAAGAGACTGCATCTTTTGCCAGACCAGACTGAACCCAGGTCCTCACTCTCTGGTCTTCCTTCCACGCTTCCTTCCACGCTGTGTCTGTGATGGTGGAGTTGTGGCAGGAGGAGGAGGAGGATGGTCTAACTCACACAGGTGGGTTTTGTGTGTGATTTCGCCCCTCACCCCCTTAGTTAGTGTTTTGTAAAGAAGGTCCTCACACAGCTGGCGTTGACCCTCCTGCTTGCCCTGCAGTTTTGTGGCAGTCATGGAGGCAAAGGCCTCTTCAGGAGTGGGGGTGGCTCTGAGGGATGCACAAGCCTCCTGAATCAGCCTGAGTGCTGAATCCTGCACGTGACTCCCCTTCCTGGGTCTTTTGGTTGGAAGGCAGAGGGTAGGAACCTACGATTCTGTCAAGCTCCTACTGGGCCCGACCTTCTCCTGGCTGCCACTTAGCCCCTCCTCCTCCTGGCTGCCACATTCCACAGTCTCCTCCTGTGTACCACATTCCAGAGCCTCGTCCTGGCTGAGGTCTTCCTGTGTATGAAAAAGGGACATAGTTTGAGTTTTTTGTTCATTATTCACACACAATTTTCACCTCATGATTGTTGCAAATTGAATGTTAACAAATATAACAGATTATCATTCTGAGCCCAGCATTTTTCATTCTTGTCCCAATTATTTTTGCCCACTACTGTCTATTGATATGTAAAACACTTTATTAAATCAGCAATTAGTGATCAATAATAACATCTAGTAAACATCATTTATTGACCAGAAATCTGTAGAAGAATGCTATACCTGCCTCCAGCTGGGCTCCTCCACTTCTTCCTGGCTGGAAGTCCCAGGTTGGACATCGGAAGCCTCAGCTGGGATGGAAGGAAGAGTGGAAGGAAGAGTGGAGAGGGATTCCCTGACTTCAGTCTGGTCTGACAGAAACCGTAGTCTCTCATAGTACCACAGCCTGGGTACATAAATGTCATCTGCTGCAGCTCCGGATCTCTGGGAATCCCTGACCTTCTTGTACTCCCTCAGATAAGTGCTCCTGAGGCCACCAATTTTGGCTTTTAAATAGGGGATGGTTGCCGTGGGGACCACCGGCTTCACCAACTCCAGCAGTTTATCCAGCGCTGCCTGCCTCTTTTGTTTATTATTATATTGGGGGTGTTTGATCTGCCACAGATAGGGCAGCTCCCTGTATTTGTCTATGAACAGGGGGAGGAAGTTGTGGTCATTGAAGCCATCCATTTTATCAGCAAGACACAACACAAGACAAACCCTGTCATGCGAAACTCTCCTAATCTTGTTACAATATAGGCCTCAATCTAAAAGCAGTATAGGCCCAAGTTTAGATGTTACCTTCTTTATCACGATTGGCGCCTCCGATACTCCTTCCTCCGCTCACAGATCATACGTACTACACACGCGTGTTGCGCTTTATATACACTGCGCATGCGTGAAACTCCACCCGCCCCTGACATTCTTTCTAGTCTAGTCTATTCCCCGCCCCTTCTCGTTCGGCGCAGTGGGGGAAGAGCACATGGCGGAGACACAGCAGGTGCGTGTTAATTACAGCAACGAGGAGGAGGAAAGCCCGGAGCCTGAAACGTCCCGATCCCGGAAGAGAGGATTTAAGGCCTCAAATATGTCCTTTGGGGAGATGTTGGAGATGGTCGACATACTGAAAAGGACTGACTATGACGGGAAGTATGGACCTTACCCCAACCCTAATGTCAGAAAGGCCAAGATAATGGCGAAAGTGGTCAAAAGTCTTCAAAATAATTTTGGGGTATGACGATCGAAAGATCAGCTCAGGGAGCGGTGGTCGGACCTCAAATTAAGGGAGCACAAGCAGTACAGAAGGATCAGAAGAGTGCTGCAAAAAGTAAGTAGTTGTCCTGTGTTCCTATTCTTTATTTTTATTACGTTCGTGCTGCTCCATGTGCTTTTCTTAACTGTTGTACAGTTTAAAATGGCAACTTTCATGTTCATGGACACATTATTCATTCGTATTAAACATTGTTCGTTCGGCCTAGAAAACACCATTGTTTTGGCCATATGCATTTGAATACATTTTTTATGGCCTACTTCTCTCAAAATAATTTGGTTGTGTAGATGGGTTTGTAACTAGAATGAAATGCAACCTAGATTCTGTGTAAGGAGAGGACACTCAGCAGCAGTTTTCACATCTGGACGCTGGAGCACTAGTGTGGGACACAAGAACACCCTTTTTATTAGGGGGCCCACACAGGTGCTCCAGTGGATACTATAGGGATGACTCCATCTGTGAAGCTTAAGTATTCAAGCTTGACAAAGGAAAAAAAATATTTCTTCATCTTGGAACTCAGACCAAACTGACAATTGTACCCCACTTCCAAACAATTTCATATTCCGATTTCTGCCATCAAATATCTGTGTGCTGGTGGTACTACACCTGGTGACTTTACACACATTTTTTGGCATTGCCCCAGCATTCAGAATTACTGGAAAGAGGTACTTGATGCGACAAACAGAGTCGCATCACTTGCATTACCACAAGTAATGGAGGTTTGTCTTCTTGGTCTGATAGACACTCTGATACCGACTATAGCAAAACGCACACTGGTAGGACTACTTCTTTTTTATGCCCGTAAACAGATAGCCATGCAATGGAAGAAACCAAACCCTCCCTCTATGACACAATGGAAACGCTTGGTTAATGGCAATCTTCCTCTCTACAAAGATACTTACATGAACAGGGGGTGTCCGATGAAGTACGAAAAGGTCTGGAAAAAGTGGCTAGCCGATTCAGATACAGCATAACGGAATCAGGAAGTATAGGGATATTGTAAATTGTGTTAACAAGTTGAACAAGAGAGGGCACTCTAACATACGGAACTGTGAAATGGGAATGGGACGCAACACCTATCTGTTGATTACTGATATACCACATATCGAAAATTCATGGATATATACTGCTACATTAAGCCTGTAATGTAATAAGATTGTATCATAGCACTTGTGTTGTATGTGTTTGTCTGTTTTGAAACACAATAAAAAGAATTAAAAAAAAAAAAAAATATCTGTGTGCTAAGTATACCTATTTTTTTTACATAGGGGATAAAAGACTCGGAGGACACCCCTCATCCGAGGAGACCACAGACCCCCTACCTCAGGAAGAAGTGGAGACCCACCAAAGACAACAGGAGGAGGAGGAGGAAGGAGATGTGGTGGAAATTGTCACCACAACAGGTGAGTGTCTGTGACCACAGGCTCAGGTAAGAGATGGATGCCAGCATATTTATAATACATGGTGTGTTTTTGTTTCTATCTTTTTAGATGATCGTGATGTTGTGGATCCAGGTCATTTCGCCTCTGAAAGTGCACAGATCCTGATCGGGGAGATCATGGGGTGTAAAAGGGACTTGGAAAACATCCAGAAAAACATCAATGATGTTCAAAAAAAAATGAAGAACATCATTGATGTTTTAGGGAGAGTTTAAACCCCCTCCAAATCCCTTCCCTTTTTTCTGCTTTTTGGGAAAAAAAATTCTAACATTTTTTTACATATTCGAGAAAAGCCAAATTTTAAAGATGCACACAGTGTGTCAACATGTGCTATCTGCCATCATGGGAGATCAATGTATGCGTTTTGGGGGTGCAACCCCTTCCTCAATAATAAAGTAGATGGGAGGAAGGGGTTGCACTCCCAAAACACGTCCCTTGATCCCCCATGATGGCAGGTAGCACATGTTGACATTCGGCAATTTGTGTGCATCTTCAAAATTTGGCGTTTCCAGGGGTGACTTCACCCCATCTGAACGCAATATCAAACACAATTTATAAATACTCATGTCTGATATTGCCTTCAATTTCTTTAAAAGTTGAACTTTGTAAGTTCCAGATTTGTGTCTTTCTTGTTGTTTTTAAACATGCCTGTTTTACCTTAAATGGACATTTCTACTTTTAGTAATGTGACCCAAAAAACTGTTATACAACAAACATGTTGGTTTGTTTTAAAAACCTTTTCTAAATGCACATGTGATTGTGCTGCTATTAAAAAGATTGATAATCAAGAATGTGTGGATTATTGTTTCAACGCTCCAAAACTTTGTTGTGCTCAAATTGGTGTTTTCTGTGACAATGGGGGTTATTTCCTAAGGGAAAATCCACTTTGCACTACAAGTGCAGTTTCAGTGCAGTTTCAAGTGCACTTGTAGTGCAAAGTGTCTTTGCCTTTAGTAAATAACACTCAACAGTGCTTTGTAATGTTACACAATCACGCCATTTTCAGGACTCACCACATTTCTGTCAGGGTCAGTTAAAAGAAACACAAGCAGTAAATGTCACCAAAGATTTTAGTAGTTAAAATTATTTTTTTATTTTAAAAATGTTTCAGACATTGTCTGGCATATTGATGCCCCCCATACCCGCAAAGTAATCAAGGTATCTAAGACGGACCTCACGGGCACTCAGGGGGGGCAAGCCAGGACGGCCACTTTCAAGAGCCGTCAGGGTTGGTTCATTATGAATTCCGGCCTCAGGCCCAACTGAGGCAGCATAGTTGGCAGAATTTTGCCTTAAAAAGTTGTGTAGAACACAGCACGCCAGGATGATATGATTTAGTTTGTACTCCGCCATGTGTATGGGTGTAAGAAATAGGCGGAACCGGCTGGCCATGATTCCAAATGTGTTCTCCACCACTCTTCTGGCTCTGGCCAGCCAGTAATTAAAAACCCTCTAGTCCAGGGTGAGGGTCCTCATAGGCAATGGCTGCATAAGATGATCCCCCAATGCAAACGCTTCATCAACAATGAAGACGAATGGGAGTCCTTCCACATTGTCTTCTGGAGGTGGCAAGTCCACGCTGCCATTCTGGAGATGCCTGTAGAACTCCATCTGGGCGATGACTCCACCATCGGACATCCGGCCATTCTTCCCCACGTCCACATACAGGAACTCATAAGTAGCCGACACCACCACCAACATCACAATACTATTGAACCCCTTATAGTTGTAATAGTATGACCCCGAGTTGGGTGGTGGGACGATGTGGACGTGTTTCCCATCAATTGCCCCTCCGCAGTTAGGAAAGTCCTACCGCTGGGCAAAGTGGGAGGCCACAGTCTGCCATTCCCGTGGGTTGGAAGGAAACTGTGGAGTCAAACAAGAAAAAAAAATAATCATTTTGCACCTAAACAGGGAAAGCAGATTAGACACAAACATTCTTGGCCAACATCAGTATAACATTTATTTTAGGGAGTTTTGAAAGACCAAGGTATAAGGTCCGCCTATCAGATCCCCCCCCCCCCCCCCCCCATGGGCCATTTCTAACATTTTAGGGGGGAGATCTTTTGGACAGGTAACCCTCTCCACTTCATTGAGAGATGAATGCCTAAATAATGTGTATTACTTTGGCCAGCACCTCCTTACTTACACTATTGACAGCCCACTGGACAAGTAAGAAGTCTCATAATACAAAGATATAAATACACATTGTACACATTTTAGCACATTTGGAAATTCTACTATTACCTATCAAGATAATAATAGTATACAAAAACTTTAAACAGTACCATTTGAAAGTATACAGGCAGGCCCTTGCACTACATGCTTTGGGGAATTCATCCATATATCTGACCACAAAAGAGATGGGTATAGTGTGTATTGGTTTGGCAAAGTCAGGAGATAAATGATTGAGGATAGATAGAGAATTGGTATCAGCTGACTTAGCAATTGGGGGGAGGGAGGGTTCCAAATGATTTGGGGACCCCCCAAAAAAAGCCTCTGGCACTCTGCCTGAATTTAAAACACAAATCACATTTTTAAACATTTTAGGGGGTTTTTAGGGTAAAGCACTACTATGGAGCTGACAAAATACACTGTTAAGTGACTACATGAGGTGAATATAGGGCCAGGAGACCATGCTGGGGAGGTAAGTGAAGGCAAATATGCATGAAGGACAAAAAAAATAAGTACATAAAAATCCTGCATGCATGAGGACAATGGGGACATTCACAGCATATTACAATCATGGTAATTAGGGAATGTGGAAAGAAATACAATATATTATCAAACATTAAATACAATAAAATGTGATATTAAAAGATAAAAATCTTACCTTAATATACTCCTTCTGCAGGACCTGGATGATGGCAGAACAGGTCTCTGGGATAATGGTCCCCAGAGCCTGGGGGGAGATGCCTGTCGAGAACTTCAAGTCCTGCAGGCTTCTCTCCGTCGCCAAGGACCGCAGGGTGGCGACTAACCTCTGCTCCGGAGTGATGGCTTGCCTCATGCAGGTATCCTGCCTGCTGATATAGGGGGTCAGCAAAGCCAACAAATGGTGAAATACGGGGTCCGTCATCCGGAGAAAGTTCCTGAAATCATCAGGATTATTCTCACGGATCTCACGGAGCAAAGGCATGTGACAGAACTGGTCATGCTGGAGCAACCAATTCTTGGTCCATGAACTCCTCCCCACCCTGTTCATGGACTGGGCTTGTGTCAAGGTAAGGACCCCAACACAAAAGCCCCCGCACAGCACGAACTCTATGAGGAGTATGTATACGCAACATGGCTAGAAAACAGTCGGCTGCTCAGAACAAAGTAACTAAACGCACTGAAGAACAGCAAGGCCTGTGAAGAGCGACCTGAAAAACAGCAACGAGCGGACAAGAACGCACTGAATAATCCAATACGAACTGACTGCATGCACTGAAGAGCAGATACAAACCCACAAGCACAAACTGAACAGCAGAAAACTATCTCAAAACGGCGAGTCTGAAAAAGCACGAATCGTCTCTCACCAAACTTTTACTAACACGAGATTAGCAAAAGGAGCCCAAAGGGTGCCGCGCTTGGTTCAGAACTGCCCTTTTCTAGTCTCGTCATACGTGGTGTATGTCACCGCGTTCTTGGCGATCGGAAATTCCGACAACTTTGTGCGACCGTGTGTATGCAAGACAAGTTTGAGCCAACATCCGTCGGAAAAAAACCATGGATTTTGTTGTCGGAATGTCCGATCAATGTCCGATCGTGTGTACAGGGCATCAGTATTTTAGAGGGTTCATACTGTAATTGAATTTTTGAGCTTTGAATTTGTAATGCATGACGTATTTGAAAGTATTGGTAAAAGTTTTTGTTCGTTAACTGATAGCGGCCTTTTAATATATTAAAAGGGAGTAAAACACCCCCTTCAACTGGTACAGAAATATTATGCCCGCCTTTTTCCAGTCTGAAAATTCCGGAAGTTTATTTAATTCAAAAAGGTAAAAATTATCCCATATGGGCATCTGCTTCGTATTTCCCTTATGTTGAGTAATATTTCGTACTGCTTCCCATACTCTGTGAGTCAAGTGGAAGGTAGGGAACCTTTTTTTATTATAGAAATGGTGAGCTACTATTAGTTGGCCTTAAGGGTATGTTTTAAATTGATGTTATTATCTTTTGTGTAGGGTCCTCCACGTTCACTACCTCCCAACTGTGCCAATGTTGTAATTGTGATGCAATAAAGTATAATCTTGAATTGGGTATTGCGATTCCCCCCTTATCAATAGGCTGTTGTAGTATTTCAAATATAATTCTAGGTTTTCCTCCACACAAAATCCCTAAAAACGGAATCAATGGTTCTAAATAGTCGTAACCCCAGCCATATGGGGCAATTATGTCATACATATAACATCTGGGGCATCCACACCATCTTCACCAGATTCGCCCTCCCTACCATAGATAATGGAAATTTACCCCATGTTTTACTCAATTGTCTAAATTTAACAATAAGAGGAAGTATATTCCTATCTGTATATTCTAAAACATTCGGTAATTACCACTCCCAAGTATTTAAATGATGTAACCAGGGCCATCTGATGAGTCTGGCATGGAAGTCCCCCATGCTCTGGGTCCACAAGCAGCACTACAGATTTGTCGTAGTTAATATTAAATCCCAAAAAGGATCCATACAAGTCTATCAAGGACATAACTGCAGACATGGATGGACCCGTATCCCCCCAAAACACTAGAGCATCATCTGCATAGAGTGCTATCTTATCTTCATCTGTATGTAGATCTACGAAATCCCACAATATTTGTAGACGAACGAATAGCCTCAGCCAATGGTTCGATGGCCGAAGCAAAAAGAAGCAGGCATAAAGGGCCCTGCCTCCTCCCTCTCATCATTGAAAAAGGGGCTGATACACATCCATTCACCTGTACCCTTGCACTTGGGGAGTCGTATAAAAGTTGTAGCCATCTAATAAATCTGGGTCCATATCCATGGACATGATAAAGACTGTAATAGGGAACTGTACATTGTGTGGAGAAGTGCGACAATGGCCATTGCAAAAGTACTCCACCGGGTCGATTAAGAGGGGTGAGAGGCCTGCAGAGATCTAGCAGATTGACTTCATCGGTCCCCTGCCCCGGGGAAACAATGGACTGAGATATTGTTGCACTGCAGTGGACACCTATTCAGGACTTATGCTTGTTAATCCATTCAAACGTGCAGATCAAGCAGCAACACTTCAACTGCTCCAGAAACTTGTCGTTGCTTATGGTTGTCCCAAACAAGTCCAAAGTGATAACGGCTCACACTTCACCGGATCAACAATACAGCAGTGGGCCAAAGATTCTGGAGTGTACTGGTTGTGCCACATCCCATACCATCCACAGGCAGCTGGTTTGATTAAAAGATACAACGGGCTATTGAAGGACCATATACGCAAACTTACACCCACACATACACTAAGGGGGTGGGATCGGGTCCTCACACAGGCAGTCATGTTGTTAAATTCTAGGCCAATAGCCAAAAGCACACCATATGAGAGGATGGTAGGGGCTGGGGCACAGATTCCACAGCTGGAGTGCAGAGTTTAGTATTTATGTAAGGTTCCTGGAAGAACAGGGCTTAAATGATACCATGTTACTGCTTCCCATGACATAGAAACCAAGAGTGACATATCTGAAGCTGAAGCCTATCTAGGAACGAGAGGGAATCTGGCAGGAAGGTTTGAAGTTATATTTGCATTGGCAGATGAGCTTCAAGGCAGTGGCTGGAACTCTGACTGGTTAGTGGATACTTCTCAGCAAGAGTGGAAAGTGAGGCTACATAACAGCAAACCTTCAAAAATAAACAGCAGTAAACTTCTGGGAAATATCAGTATATTTCCTCTTCTCCCTTTTGATGTTCTTTGGGAGGGTCAGAAGTGGGTACAGGCAGGGGGCAAAGTGTTATGCCGCGTACACACGGTCGGACTTTCTATCCTACTTGGTCCGGCACACTTTCCGACGGACTTTGTCCGCCAGGTGCGCCGGACTTTAAAACGGACGGACTTGCCCACACACGACCGGACTTTCCGGTGGGCTAAGTCCGCCCGTCTTTCCAACGGACTTTCGCCGGAGTTCCGGCGGACTTTCAGAATGAACGGACTTGCCCACACACGGACAAGTCCGTTCATTTTGAACGTGACTCAGGTGCGACGGGACTAGCAAAGGATGTCAATCTTGCCGCTTTTATCGGCGAGATTGACACCTTGCGAGCCCCGTCGCGGGTCATACCAGGCCCTTAGGTCTGGTATGGATTATAAAGGGAACCCCGCTACGCCGAAAAAACGGCGTGGGGTCCCCCCTAAAATCCATACCAGACCCCGATCCGAGCACGCAGCCTGGCCGGTCAGGAAAGGGGGTGGGGACGAGCGAGCGCCCCCCCCTCCTGAACCGTACCAGACCGCATGCCCTCAACATGGGGGGTGGGTGCTTTGGGGGAGGGGGCGCCCTGCGGGGCCCCCCCCACCCCAAAGCACCTTGTCCCCATGTTGATGAGGACAAGGGCCTCTTCCCGACAACCCTGGCCGTTGGTTGTCGGGGTCTGCGGGCGGGGGGCTTTTAATAAGGGGCCCCAAGATCCCGGCCCCCCACCCTATGTGAATGAGTATGGGGTACATGGTACCCCTACCCATTCACCTAGGGAAAAAGTGTAAGTAATAAATTAAAATTAAAAGGGGCTCCCCGCAGGGTGCCCCCCTCCCCCAAAGCACCCACCCCCCATGTTGAGGGCATGCGGTCTGGTATGGTTCAGGAGGGGGGGGCGCTTGCTCGTCCCCACCCCCTTTCCTGACCGGCCAGGCTGCGTGCTCGGATCGGGGTCTGGTATGGATTTTAGAAGGGACCCCACGTCGTTTTTTCGGCGTAGCGGGGTTCCCTTTATAATCCATACCAGACCTAAGGGCCTGGTATGCACCGCGCTCGCCGCAATAGGAAGATTTGTTTTTCCTATTGCAGCGAGCGCGAGATGCAATACCCTGCCCTCGTGTCGTATCTGGTCCGTCGGACCAGCCTACACACGAGCGGGCTTTCCGTCGGACCAGCACACACACGAGCAGACTTTCCGCCCGAAACTGAGTCCGACGGAAAGATTTAAAACTTTTTTCAAATCTAGGTCCGGCGGGCTTTTGGGAAAAAGTCAGCCGGAAAAGTCCGCCGCCCACACACGGGCGGATTGTCCGGCACACTCTGGTCCGCCGGACCAAGTATGCCGGAAAGTCCGAGCGTGTGTACGCGGCATTAGTCAGATATCCAGGCAAGAAGCCATTTAGAGGAGAGATTTTAGCTGAAGGGCATGGATCTACTGTTTATGTATTATTAGAAGGAACAGATAATCCGCTTTGTTTTCCACTCCACAGGCTGTCTCCAATTTGATCCATAGGAAGACCAGAGAAAAGTGGTTACATGATGGAAAGAATGATGGAAGATCGCAAGAGCTGTGGAGAGCAAGGCCTTTGATGTATTACAAGCCTGGACTTCTTTCTAAAGAACTTTAAAATGGACTTTCTAATGAACTTTTTAGTTAAAGACTGAAACACCTTCTCCGTGACAGAAATGGGAGGTGTTGCATTCAAGGAAAATTAATGTTTAGAATGAGTTTAGTAATGTAGAGATTTTCTGTGTGTAGTCTGAGAGAAAAATCAAGGGCGGACTGTGTTGCGTTTGATATAAAATATAATTTCTTTATAAGACTCATAGCATTCTGGTGTCACAGAGACAGACTTTCTCAAACAAATGTTGGATACAATGCTAATGTAGATTTCATTGTTGTACAGTCTATTGTCTCTATAGCTACAGTAAACAGGTAAGAGAGTGCCTTTCAAACTGAAGCTACTGAGATGTAGGTTTGTTGGTTGCTAAGGTAACAGAGTTTGTAACAAGATGACATATAAAAGGACTTATGATGCCGGACACACACACACACCATCATGCTGCTTTGAAGCTCAGAAGCCACTCATGATACAAGAAAAGTGCCTGGTTCTCCAGTAGAATCGTTGCCAATGGAGATCACGAACATACAGTAACAGAAGATAAGTAACTTTTAAGTATATTTGTACTGAACATAGGCTGTTTATTTGCCAGGCATTTTGCTTGTTATAGATATCTGTCAGTCTTGTTTTGTATTCCTAAGATTGTAATAGTTTTGTATGTACAGCATCTTTGTATAGTAAAAGCACATTTACACACTGCAGAAGTCTCAGCTTCCTTGCTTATATCACAGAGTAACCTTGCTAGATAGACGCAAGCAAAGCATTTGAGGGCTCGTCCGGGATCTGTGCTATAATTTAATTGAAGCAA
This sequence comes from Lithobates septentrionalis, assembly GCA_037952835.1. Classification (NCBI taxonomy): domain Eukaryota; kingdom Metazoa; phylum Chordata; class Amphibia; order Anura; family Ranidae; genus Lithobates; species Lithobates septentrionalis. The sequence continues at coordinate 3,638,226 of JBBDGP010000496.1, forward strand.
ACCTGTTTTTCTGTAGTGTGTGGTGTAGCTTGTGCTAGGTAAAATGCTGCGTAAGCTGCTTAGGAAAAGCAAGGCTACAGAGGATTCTGGTGGCCAGAAGGAAGTCTCAGCTTCCTTGCTTATACCACAGAGTAACCTTGGTAGATAGACACAAGCAAAACAGATACAAATTGGGATAAAATCTTAGGAACAAAGAACACGGAGGAGAAATGGGTATGCTTTAAGAGCATATTAAATAAGTACATTAGCCAGTGCATCCCAATGGGAAATACATTTAAAAGAGCTAATAAAAGTCCTGGGTGGCTTAACTTCAACGTAAAAATGCATATAAAAGCAAAGGAGAAGGCCTTCAAAAAAATACAAGGCTAAGGGATCATCATCAGCATTCCAACTTTACAAAGAATCCAACAAGAATTGAAAGGGTGCAATCAGGGCGGCTAAGATAGAACACGAAAGGCACATAGCGGAGGAGAGTAAGAAAATTCAAAAGAAATTCTTTAAGTACATAAATAGTAAGAAAGGGAGGTCAGATCATATTGGTCCCATAAAGAATGATGAAGGGAATCTGGTTACTAAGGATGGAGAGATGGCGAAGGTATTGAATTTATTGTTCTCCTCAGTCTTCATGAGGGAATCAGGGGGCTTCAGTAACCAAAACTGCAATGTTTATCCTCATGACACGTCACAGAAAGCACCCTCATGGCTAACAGAGGACAGAATCAGAAATAGACTTGAAAAACTTAACATTAATAAGTCACTGGGACCAGATGGCTTGCACTGGAGGGTCCTTAAGGAACTCAGTCAAGTAATTGCCAGACCATTGTTCCTAATTATTACGAACAGTCTACTGACTGGAATGGTACCAGCTGATTGGAGAAAAGCCAATGTAGCACCAATATTTAAAAGAGGGCCAAGATACATCCCTCTGAATTACAGACCAGTTAGCCTAACATCAATTGTATGCAAGCTCTTGGAGGGGATGATAAGGGACTATATACAAGATTTTAGCAATGACAACTGTATCATTTGCAGTAATCAGCATGGATTCATAAAGAATCGCTCTTGCCAAACCAACCTATTAACCTTCTATGAGGAGGTGAGCTGCCATCTAGATAAAGGAAGGCCCGTAGACATGGGGTATCTGGATTTTGCATTCGATACAGCCCCATAACTGTTTACTGTACAAAGTAAGGTCAGTTGGCATGGACCATAGGGTGAGTACATGGATTGAAAACTGGCTACAGGGGCGAGTTCAGAGGGTAGTGATAAATGGGGAGTACTCGGAATGGGCAGGGGTGGGAAGTGGGGTCCCCCAGGGTTCTGTCCTGGGACCAATCCTATTTAATTTGTTCATAAATGACCTGAAGGATAGGATAAAGAGTTCAATCTCTGTATAAGCAGGGCAATAACTTCTCTTCAAGGTGTAAACCTTGCAAGAAGATCTGAACAAATTAATGGGGTGGGCAACTACATGGCAAATGAGGTTTAATGTGGAAAAATTTAAAATAATGCATTTGGGTGGAAAATATAGGAATGCAATCTACTCACTGGGGGGAGGACTTCTGGGGGGAATCTAGGATTGAAAATAACCTGGGGGTCCTAGTAGATGACAGGCTCAGCAATAGCATGCATTGCCAAGCTGCTGCAAGCAAAGCAAACATGAAATTGGCATGCATTAAAAAGGGATTAACTCCAGAGATAAAACAATAATTCTCCCACTTTACAAGACTCTGGTCCAGCCGCACCTGGAGAATGCTGTCCAGTTCTGGGCACCAGTCCTCAGGAAGGATGTGCTGGAACTGGAGAGAGTCCAGAGAAGTGCAGCAAAATAAATAAAGGGTCTGGAGGACATTAGTTATGAGGAAAGGTTATGAGCACTGAACTTGTTCTCTCAGGAGAAGAGACGCTTGAGAGGGGATATAATTTCAATGTACAAATACCATACTGGTGACTCCACAAAAGGGATAAAACATTTCCACATAAGGGAATTGAATTAAAAAGACACGCAGCCATTCACTAAAATTAGAAGAAAAGTAGTTTAACCTTAAACTGCGTAGAGGGTTCTTCACTGTAAGAGCGGTAAGGATGTGGAATCCCCTTCCACAGGCAGTGGTTTCAGCGGGAAGCATCAATAATTTCAAAAAACTATTAGATAAGCACCTGAACGACCACAACATACAGGGACATACAATGTAACACTGACATATAATGACACACATATGTTGGACTTGATGGAGTTTTGTCTTTTTTCAACCTCACCTACTATGTAACTATGATAATTAACCACTTGCCACCCAGGCCAATTCTGACACTTCTCCTCTACATGTAAAAATCATAATTTTTTTGCTAGAAAATTACTCAGAACCGCCACACATTATATATATTGTTTTAGCAAACACCCTAGGGAATAAAATAGTGGTCATTGCAACTTTTTATGTCACACGGTATTTGCGCAGTGAGAATCGAATACGTAACTTGTGAATATGTAACCTGTGTGTATCTGGCTCTGATACTAGCCAGTGCCTCACCAGCCACTGACCTCACTTCCCTGATGTCAGATGCTCTGTGATGGAATTTTTCTTTTTCCACAGATGGGACTGTACAATGTACATCTGCTCCTTTAGTGATGTGTGATGTATAGACACATTTATACACTTTATATTGCTCTCTTTGCACTTCTAAGAGAGTGTGACTTCAGTCTCTTCTTTCACCCATTATATGGGATGAGATATAAGTGATGACATATTTCTACATTTTGCACAATTTGTTTTTACTGTTTTATATTGCACTTTTTGCACTTTATGTTACAGGTTTCATATTGCAAAGGTTTTATTAGCACTGCTTTGTTTCTAAGTATATACACATACACGTATACAATATATACACATACACACACATATATACAGTATATACACATACACACATATACAGTATCTCACAAAAGTGAGTACACCCCTCACATTTTTATAAATATTTTATTATATCTTTTCATGTGACAACACTGAAGAAATGACACTTTGCTACAATGTAAAGTAGTGAGTGTACAGCTTTTATAACAGTGTAAATTTGCTGTCCCCTCAAAGTAACACAACACTCAGCCATTAATGTCTAAAACGATGGCAACAAAAGTGAGTACACCCCTAAGTGAAAATTTCCAAATTGGGCCCAATTAGCCATTTTCCCTCCCCGATGTCATGTGACTTGTTAGTGTTACAAGGTCTCAGGTGTGAATGGGGTGCAGGTGTGTTAAATTTGTGTTATCGCTCTCACTCTCTCATACTGGTCACTGGAAGTTCAACATGGCACCTCATGGCAAAGAACTCTCTGAAGTCTGAAAAAAAGAATTGTTGCTCTGCATAAAGATGGCCTAGGCTATAAAAAGATTGCCAAGACCCTGAAACTGAGCTGCAGCATGATGGCCAAGACCATACAGTGGTTTAACAGGACAGGTTACACTCAGAACAGGCCTTGCCATGGTGGACCAAAGAAGTTGAGTGCACGTGCTCAGCGTCATATCCAGAGGTTGTCTTTGGGAAATAGACATATGAGTGCTGCTAGCATTGCTGCAGAGGTTGAAGTGGTGGGGTTCAGCCTGTCAGTGCTCATACCATACGCTGCACACTGCATCAAGTTGGTCTGCATGGCTGTCGTCCCAGAAGGAGGCCTTTTCTAAAGATGATGCACAAGAAAGCCCACAAACAGTTTGCTGAAGACAAGCAGACTAAGGACATGGATTACTGGAACCATGTCCTGTGGTCTGATGAGACCAAGATAAACTTATTTGCTTCAGATGGTGTCAAGCGTGTGTGGTGGCAACCAGGTGAGGAGTACAAAAACAAGTGTGTCCTGCCTACAGTCAAGTATGGTGGTGGGAGTGTCATGGTCTGGGGCTGCATGAGTGCAGCCGGAACTGGGAAGCTACAGTTCATTTAGAGAACCATGAATGCCAACATGTACTGTGACATACTGAAGCAGAGCATGATCCCCTCCCTTCAGAGACTGGGCCGCAGGGCAGTATTCCAACATGATAATGACCCCAAAACACGCCTCCAAGATGACCACTGCCTTGCTAAAGAAGCTGAGGGTAAATGTGATGGACTGGCCAAGCATGTCTCCAGACCTAAACCCTATTGAGCATCTGTGGGGAATCCTCTAATGGAAGGTGGAGGAGCGCAAGGTCTCTAACATCCACCAGCTCTGTGATATCGTCATGGAGGAGTGGAAGAGGACTCCAGTGGCAACCTGTGAAGCTCTGGTGAACTCCATGCCCAAGAGGGTTAAGGCAGTGCTGGAAAATAATGGTGGTCATACAAAATATTGACACTTTGGGCCCAATTTGTACATTTTCTCTTAGGGGTGTACTCACTTTTGTTGCCAGCGGTTTAAAAAATAATGGCTGTGTGTTGATTTATTTGGAGGGGACAGCAAATTTACACTGTTATACAAGCTGTACACTCACTACTTTACATTGTAGCAAAGTGTCATTTCTTCAGTGTTGTCAAATGAAAAGATAGAATAAAATATTTACAAAAATGTGAGGGGTGTAATTACTTTTGTGAAATACTGTATACAGTATATACACACACCAGCACTTTCCATGGAAAAGTCAGCCTGATCTAACGCATTGCTGCTGCCTCCCATCTCCTGGCATGCTGGGAATTGTTGTACCCCAGCAACTCACAGACACATGAGGTGGTCATGCAGATGAGAATGAGGCTGTGCCTGTGTGTTAGTGACCAGTTAATGAGCAGGGAGGTTTAGCAGAGATTGTGGGAGATCTCAGACTGTGTCCTTCCTCCAGGAGAGGCAGATAGTGCAGTCGCCTTCAGACAAAAAAATTAAAAATCGATTTAACATCTTCTAAAATGCAGGAGCCTTGCTAGAGGGAGCACAGCCTCTCCCCCCTCTTTTGTATATGGAGGACACTGGACCTCTCCAACTAAGGTAAACCACTGACTACATTGTGCTCAGCCCAGCTTACCTACTCCTGGTAGGCTGAAGTCTATCTCACACTGTAGGTTGTGTTTACTCCTCCCCTTCACGCCTGATCCAGCTGCCGGTACCTCCGGCTGTAAAGTAAAATAAGGTGGGCTGGGGAAGGGGGTGGGTACAGTGCCATCCCCATTCACTAAAGAGGCAGCAGAAAAGTGGAGCAACTGTAGCCTCTGGATTTTTACAGACACTGCATGGTTGGCCACCCTGGTGATTAAGGTGTGCCCAGGCAAACCCCTGCGCATGCCTATGGCATATACAAATAATGCAGTGCAAGATGAATCAAATAATGCCAAAATAAATCACAATCTCTTAAAATTAAATAATACAAAGCAAGCACAATGTGCTATAGTGATGTGCAATATCCAGATTTGAAGTGTAAATCCTTGAATGTGTGTCCAGGTGCCAATATGTTCACTATTCAAACAGTTCAAGTGTTTATTCTGTGACACCAATCTTCCCAAATGTGTACTCAAAAACAATGTGCTCCAATCCACATTTAAGTGAAATGCCTGCTCACCTTGATAGTGGACCTAAACTCAATAGGTCCTCAGCACTTTTGAAAGTGGTCTGTGCGGTTCCACCTCCAAGTCTTAGCTCTTTCTTGTGTGTGATCTCTTTAAAAGACCTGTCTTCCCTTTCTTCAATGTAGTTGTGGCTCAAAAGGAATAGGAGATTTGTCATAGCGCACCCCGTAAAAAAATAAAATGTTTTATTGAATAAAATATGCACTCACATAGAGCAGTGTTCCAGCCAAAAACATGAAGTCTTTAACCAATCTTCTGGTGACAGCGAAAGTGACATTACCAGCTGTGCCCGATGTGTTGCCACACCTGATGAAGTCCTGTGACGCAACGCTTAGCTTCCCCGAATCCTTTTAAAAGGGGGCATGTGACCCAGATATGAGTCATATTGCCCTCTGAATTATGGCATCACCAGCATATGTTAGGCCTGGCCAGATTCATACAGTAAAGGATATCTTGGTATCTATACCTATGGGTAGGGATGAGCCGAACACCCCCCGATTCGGTTCGCACCAGAACCTGCGAACGGACCAAAAATTCGCACGAACATTAGAACCCCATTGAAGCCTATGGGACTTGAACGTTCCAAAACAAAAGTGCTAATTTTAAAGGCTAATTTGCATTGTATTGTCCTAAAAAGGGTTTGGGGACCCGGGTCTTGCCCCAGGGGACATGTATCAATGCAAAAAAAAGTTTTAAAAACGGCCGTTTTTTTGGGAGCAGTGATTTTAATGATGCTTAAAGTGAAAAAAAAAGTGAAATATTCCTTTAAATGTCGTACCTGGGGGGTGTCTATAGTATGCCTGTAAAGTGGTGCGTGTTTCCCGTGCTTAAACAGCCCCTGCACAAAATGACATTTTTAAAGGAATAAAAGTCATTTAAAACTGCTTACGGCTTTAATGTAATGTTCGGTCCCGGTAATATGGATGAAAATCAGTGAGACAAACGGCATGGGTACCCCCCCCCCCCAGTCCATTACCAGGCCCTTTGGGTCTTGTATGGATATTAAGGGGAACCCCGCACCCAAATTAAAAAAAGGAAAGGTGTGGGGCCCCAGGCCCTCTGAACAGCAGTATACAGGCGGTGCATGTAGGGATATTTTAGCTTGCTGTCCTTTATTTTAGCTATAAAAATCTATAAGAATATGTATCCATCTTAGAATAATATGTATATGTGACGTCTATCAAAAGTTAGTTTCAAATCCTTGTAAATAACATGATTTCCCCGAACTGACGTATGAAGTTTTTTCTTTGTTGATAGTTTCTGTATGAAGAAATCATGTCTCATTTTTAGGTGTTTTTTAAACATCTGATGTATACGTAATGTCTGTATATTAATGAAAGGGTTGAACTTTTTTTGTGATGTCATTTTGATTATATATTGATTGTCTACGGAAGTAAAAAGCAGAACATTCCAGGCATTTGACTGTTGTGTCATTATTTTCTTACTGGAATGATCTCCGGGCCTGATTTGGGTTTGAAAGAACACTCTAGGCAGATATTCTAAGAAGAGGTTCACTTGCTCCTAGAAGAAGATCGTTAGCCCCCTAACAGTGCAAACAAGACAGGGACTGTAGGTTTGTTGTTAACTAGAATCTGTTTGTAATTTTGAACTGGTACATTTTTAAAGTGTAGCTCCAGCCAAAAAATCTATTTTTAAGCTTTTTTGGAAAACAGGGAAGGGTTATCACCCCTGTGACATTTGTTTTGCTGTCTGTGCACCTCTTCAGAAGATTTTACCTCACTTTCTGTCCCAATGACAAATGTTTTTTGACAATTTGGGATTTTTATTGAAACAAGGATTGGTGATAAAGCATCAGTGGAAAGGAGACACGTTTTTCCCATATTAACTCTTACAGGAGAGAATTTCCCTTCCTAGGGGTAGATTTCATCTCACTTCCTGTTGTCTCCTTCCGTTTGCAAGTAGGAGTCGTTTGTAAGTTGGATGTTTGAAAGTAGGGGCCTGCCCTATATACTATGCAGAAATTGGGGCCTTAGGTGTTGGTGTTACCACAACACTGTAAGCCCTCACAGTTACACTTGGTGGGCGCAGGAATGGGCTCTGCTGTGAAATATTAGATCAAGAATTGTAATTACATGCACCAGTTGAACAGGGGCATAAAAATTGGGCATTTGGTGGTGGTGTTGCCACAACACTGTAAATTCTCACAGTTACTCTTGGGAGCTGGAAAGGGCCCTTCTGTGAAATATTAGATAAAGAATTGTAATTACATGCACCTGTGGAACAGGGGCAGAAAAATTGGGCCTTTGGTTGTGGTGGTGCTGATGCCACAACACTGTAAGTCCTCACAGTTACTCTGGGTGGACGCAGAAACGGGCCCTGCTGTGAGATAATAGATCAAGAATTGTAATTACATGTCCCTGTTGAACAGGGGCAGAAAAATTGGGCCTTAGGCACAGGTGCCACAACACTGCAACCCCTCACAGATACTCTAGTTCAGTGTTTCTCAACTCCAGTCCTCAAGGCGCCCCAACAGGTCATGTTTTCAGGCTTCCCATTATTTTGCACAGGTGATTTGATCAGTTTCACTGCCTTAGTAATTGGCACACAGCTGTTTCATCTGAGGGAAATCCTGAAAACACGACCTGTTGGGGCGCCTTGAGGACTGGAGTTGAGAAACACTGCTCTAGTTGGAGCGCAGGAATAAGCCCTCCTGTAATATATTGCATCAAAAATTGTAATTACACACCCCTGTTAAACAGGGGCTGAAAATTGGGCCTTAGGCACTGGTGCTGGTGCCATCTTTTGGCCTGCGCACTTACGTAGCCCCTTGAACGCCTACGGAGCACCGCTGGTTCCAAAGTCAAATCAGCACAGGAAGAGGCCATGGAGGAAGAAGAAGAGGAGGGGGTGGAGGAGAGAGGTGTGGCAGAATCACCACTAGTAGTATTTTGGAGGCGTGGTGGCAGAACAACCTCCAACGCTACTGCACCCTGTCCTGCATCCTTCCCAGCTGCCAGAAGAGTCACCCAGTGCGCGGTGAAAGATAGGTAACGTTCCTGTCCATGCCTGCTGGACCATGAGTCAGCGGTAATATGCACCTTACCGCTGACCGCCCTGTCCGGCGAGGCCAAGACATTGCCTTCCACATGCCGGTAGAGAGCCGGAATCGCCTTTCGTGAGAAAAAGTGGCGTCTGGGAACCTGCCACTTTGGAACCGCACATTTCACAAACTCACAGAAGGGGGCAGAGTCTACCAACTGAAAAGGCAGCAGTTGAAGTGCTAGCAATTTTGCCAATCTAGCATTCAACCGCTGGGCATGTGGATGTCTGGGAGCGAACTTCTTTCGGCGGTGCAGCAGCTGGGGCAGGGAAATTTGCCTGGTACAATGGTGTACCGATAGCAGATTGCCCCCAAGTACTTGGCTATGACACACCTAATTCTACACCTTCATTCCTCTCAGTGCAGGTCTCAGAGAGGACTGAAGGTATAGTGGGGTTGGAGATCCCAGCTGATGAGGAGCAAGGAGAGGTCCTCTTTGTTCTTTGGTGTGGGTCTTTTAGGTACACTTGCCAACGAACTGCATGGCAGTTTAACATATGTCTGGTCAAGCATGTGGTGCCGAAGCGGGAGATGTTTTGGCCACGAGAGATACGTTTGTGACATATGTTGCAAATAGCAGCGGTGGGATCTGATGCACTCGTCTCAAAAAAGGCCCACACCAAAGAACTTTTGGAATAATGTGCAGAGACAGCAGCGCCCTGCACATGCGGAGCTCTGCGGTGTGATGCAGTCGGTGTGCTGCCCTTAAGCTGGCCCCTGGAGGGCATCCTGCCTCATTGGTGATGTGCCTTCTCCTCCTCCTCTCTCCTATCAGGCACCCACGTGGAGTCAGTGACCTCATCATCCCCTCCCTCCTCATCACTGGAGCAAAGCTGGCAGTATGCTGCAGCTGGGGGAACATGACTGCCAGATTGCTGTCCTTCTTGGGCATCCCCTCTCTCTGGGCTTACGTTACTTCCTTCCTCTAGCTGGGTACCATCATCGGAGCCTTCAAAACGCTGGGCATCCTCCTGGAGCATGTACCCAACACTGTGGTCAAACAGTTCGGGGGACTCCTCAGGAGGGCATGGTGGGGCTAGGGAAGGAGTGACTGATGCCATTGAGCCAAGGGAAGAGGCCGTGTTGGCAGCTGCTTCACCAGACAAAGTACCCTGAGCCTGGGTGAGAGAGGATGAGGAGGATGAGGACAGCTTGGTCATCCACTCTACCAAGTCTTCCGCATGTTGCTTCCTTTTTTTTAGGGAGTAATAATGTTTTACTATTTAGTCAAGGTTGTCTCAAACCCCAGAAAAAAGTAGTAAATAGTTTCTGCTTAAAAAAAAAGGAAGATGGGACCCAATTCAGGGTAGTTTGAAAAGAGCATTAATCCTTTTGAACCAGGACAGCATCTTCTTTTCATAATTTTTGATCTTAGTCTTAAGAAAGAGGGTTTCAATATTCAGAGAAAAGAGGCAGGACAAATCAGATGGAATATGAATCCCCAGATGTTTCAAGAATGAAGGGAAAATCCAAAATAGAAAATTGGTCTTTGAAAGCTGGATAGATGACTTGGAAAGAGAAACCTTGAGTACTTTTGATGTAGAGAGATTAACTTTAAAATTACTCAGTACACCAAACTTTTCAAAATCTTGAAGAATAGAATAGGCATTACTACATGAGGGTGAGCAACATATAGAAGATCATCTGTGAATAGAGATAATTTACTTTGAGTCGACCTAACTGGTATTCCAGGGATATTGTTATCATTTCATGAAGCTACCACTAAATGCTCCATTATTAAAACATAAAGAGGGAATGGGCAGTTGGTTAGCACTTCCGCCTTCCAGCACTAGTGTCATTGGTTCAACCATGGCACTACCTGCACGGAGTTTGCATGTTCTCCCTGTGCCTGTGAGGGGGTACTCTGGTTTCCTATCACACTCCAAAGACATGCTGGTTGGTAAATTGGCTCCTGTCAAAATTGGCTCTAGTATGTGTATGTATAAATGTGAGTTAGGGACCTTAGATTGTAAGCTCCTTGAGGGCAGGGACTGATGTGAATGTATAATATATGTGTAAAAACACTGCAAAAAATTGACAGCGCTATAGAAGTATCTTTAATAAATAATAAGAGACATTCCTTACGGGTACAATTATTCACAAAAAATCTGTGTGAGAGAGAGAGACATTTACCTGAATCCTGACCGATGCAGTGGAACAACAGCAAGAATACAAAATATCACTTTGAGGTCTAAACCAAGTTGTATTCAAGTATATAAGGTAGACATGTTCAATTTGTTTCGTTCTGAATTCATTTTTCGACAGAATTCGACAAATTCGTTAGTTTGGAAATATTCGCTAATTCATAAATTCTTACATTTGAAAATTGAAAATTCAAAAATTCAAAAATCCAAAAATGAAACTTCGAAAATTCAAAAGAACAAAAATATGAAAATAGGAACAAAAAATATGAAAATTCGAAAACCTGAAAATTCAAAAATCCGAAATAATAACTAACTAATAATAATGACTATTACTAAATTATAGGTATTGGAATTTCCTTTCAAATTTGGCTGTTAGTGAACGTAACGAATACGAATTTATCCGAAGTTATGAATTATCCGAAATAATGAATTCTGCATTTAAACTAATGAAACGTAACAAATTAATAATAATAAATAATAATAATATTAATAACAAATGTATTATTATTATTTATTATTATTAATTTGTTATGTTCCATTCATTTAGATGCAGCATTCGTTATTTCAGGTGATTCGTAACTTCAGATGAATCCGTATTCGTTACATTCATAAACAGCCTAATTTGAAAGGAAATTACAATACCTATAATTTAATAGTTATCATTAGTTAGTTATTATTTCGGATTTTCTAATTTTCTAATTTTTGAATTTCCGAATTTTCTAATTTACGAATACCGCATCTTAACCACATAAGCCCCAGACCATTTGGCTGCCCAAAGACCAGAGCCCTTTTTGCGATTCGGCACTGCGTTGCTTTAACTGACAATTGTGCGGTCGTGCGATGTGGCTCCCAAACAAAATTGACGACCTTTTTTCCCCACAAATAGAGCTTTCTTTTGGTGGTATTTGATCACCTCTGCGGTTTTTATTTTTTATAAACAAAAAAATAGCGACAATTCTGAAAAAAACACATTTTTTACATTTTGCTATAATAAATATCCCCAAAAAATATATAAAAACATTTTTTTCCTTAGTTTAGGCTGATACGTATTCTTGTACATATTTCTGTTAAAAAAAAAAATCGCAAGAAGCGTTTATTGATTGGTTTGAGCAGAAGTTATAACATCTACAAAATAGGGGATAGTTTTATGGCATTTTTATTAATATTTTTTTTTTACTAGTAATGACGGCGATCAGCGTTTTTTATCGTGACTGAGACATTATGGCGGACAGATCGGACACTTTTGGCATGATTTTGGGACCATTCACATTTATACAGCGATCAGTGCAATTAAAAATGCATTTATTACTGTGTGAATGTGACTGGCAGTGATGGGGTTAACCACTAGGGGGCAGTAAAGGGGTTAAGTGTGTCCTAGGGAGGGATTCTAACTGTGGGGGGGCGTGGCTATGTGTGACATGACACTGATCACCGATCCCGATTACAGGGAGTTGTGATCAGTGTCCTGTCACTAGGCAGAACGGGGAAATGCTTGTTTACACAAGCATTTCCCCGTTCTTCCTCTCCGTGAAAATGTAGGATCGTGTAGAGTTAGCTTATCTGAGAATGTAATCTTGCATGAACTAAACAAATTTAGTAGTTTAGATCTCGTTGCCAAGATCTCAAGTAGGCCGTAGTATAAATACTCCTCTTAATACTGATTCAAGGGCTTCCCATTGATATGATAGGGATGTGGAATCATTGGAACAGTCCTTTAAAAAGTTATGTCGAAAGTGCTTGGCAACATTCCTTGCCTTGTCCATTTCTTTAACCACTTCCCGACCAGCTGCTGCAGTTGTACTGCGGCAGGTTGGCTCTCCTGTGTGAATCGCCATCATTGTACCGGAGGCGCGCGTGTGCCCATTCGCTAGCGGGGGAGCCAATCAGCAGTAATCACTGCATTTCTATAGCACTCTTCGCTGTATAAATGTCACTGGTCCCAAAAAAGTGTCAAAAGTGTCTGATCTGTCTGCTGCAATGTCGCAGTCTAGCTAAAAATCACTGATCACCGTCATTACTAGTAAAAAAATAATAATAATAAAAATACCATAAATCTATCCCCTATTTTTTAGACGCGCTAACTTTTGTGCAAACTAATCAATACAGTATACGCTAATTGGGATTTTTTTTACCAAAATATGTAGAAGAATAAATATTTGCCTAAACCGAGGAAGAAATTTTTTTTTTACATTTTTTGGGGGTTATATTTATTATAGCAAAAAGTAAAAAATATTGTTTTGTTTTTCAAAATTGTTACTCTTTTTTCTTTTATAACACAAAAAAATTAAAAACATAGAGGTGATCAAATACCACCAAAAGAAAGCTCTATTTGTGGGACAAAAAGGACATCAATTTTGTTTGGGTACAACGTTGCAGGACCGCACAATTGTCTGTTAAACGACGCAGTGCTGTATCGCAAAAAATGGCCTGGTCAGGAGTGGGTAAACTCTTCAGGGGCTGAAGTGGTTAAAAGGGGTATGTGGTATTGTCAATTTAAAAAAAAAAAAAAATTGGGGAATGATCTGACCATATCATTGCATCAAGATTACATCCCACTATGACCTGCTAATACGTGTAGTGCCACTCTATGCAAAAAAAGGGAAATGTGCATAGTCCCACTGGTACTCAGGAATGGGGCGCCCGCTGAAAAAAGAAAACTCACCATCCAGTAGTGTATAGCATACTTAGAAAAATTGCTGCACTCCCTATCCAGTCTATGAGGTTAAATGTGTGAGATAGCCTCGGCCTTGCACCACTTCACGAGCCATACCCTTTGACATGTTTCACCCCACCCACCAGGGCATTTCCATAGAGGTCATCTAATGCCCCGTACACACGGTCGGACATTGATCGGACATTCCGACAACAAAATCCATGGATTTTTCCGACGGATGTTGGCTCAAACTTGTCTTGCATACACACGGTCGCACAAAGTTGTCGGAATTTCCGCTCGCCAAGAACGCGGTCACGTACACCACGTACGACAAGACTAGAAAAGGCCAGTTCAGAACCAAGCGCGGCACCCTTTGGGCTCCTTTTGCTAATCTCGTGTTAGTAAAAGTTTGGTGAGAGACGATTCACGCTTTTTCAGACTCGTGGTTTTCAGATCGTTTTCTGCTGTTCAGTTTGTGCTTGTGGGTTTGTATCTGGTCTTCAGTGTGTGCAGCGAGTACCATTGATTTATCATTGTGTTCTTGTTAGTTCGTTACTGTTTTTCAGGTCGCTCTTCACAGGCCTTGCTGTTCTTCACTGCGTTCTGTTACTTCGTTCTGAGCAGCTGACCGTTTTCTAGCCATGTTGCGTATACGTACTCCTCGTAGAGTTCGTGCTGTGCAGGGGCTTGGTATTGGGGTCCTGACCTTGACACAAGTCCAGTCTATGAACAGGGTGGGGAGGAGTTCATGGACCAAGAATTGGTTTCTCCAGCGTGACCAATTCTGTCATATGCCTTTGCTCCGTGAGATCCGTGAGAATAATCCTGATGATTTCAGGAACTTTCTCCGGATGACGGACCCCGTATTTCACCGTTTGTTGGCTTTGCTGACCCCCTATATTAGCAGGCAGGATACCTACATGAGGCAAGCCATCACTCCGGAGCAGAGGCTTGTCGCCACCCTGCGGTACTTGGCGACGGGGAGAAGCCTGCAGGACCTCAAGTTCTCGACAGGCATCTCCCCCCAGGCTCTGGGGATCATTATCCCAGAGACCTGTTCTGCCATCATACAGGTCCTGCAGAAGGAGTATATTAAGGTAAGTTTTATCCTTTAATATCACATTTTATTGTATTTAATGTTTGATAATATATTGTATTTCTTTCCTCATTCCCTAATTACCATGATTGGAATATGCTGTGAATGTCCCCTTTGCCCTCATGTATGCTGGATTTTTATGTAATTATTTTTTTTGTCCTTCATACATATTTGCCTTCACTTACCTCCCCAGCATGCTCTCCTGGCCCTATATTCACCTCATGTAGTCACTTAACAATGTATTTTGTCAGCTCCATAGTAGTGCTTTACCCCAAACACCCCCTAAAATGTTTTTAAATGTGATTTGTGCTTTAAATTCAGGCAGAGTGCCAGAGGCTTTTTTTGGGGGGTCCCCAAATCATTTGGAACCCTCCCTCCCCCCAACTGCTAAGTCAGCTGATACCAATTATCTATCCTCAATCCTCTATCTGCTGACTTTGCCAAACCCATACACACTATACCCATCTCTTTTGTGCTCAGATTTATGGATGAATTCCCCAAAGCATGTAGTGCAAGGGCCTGCCTGTATACTTTCAAATGGTACTGTTTAAAGTTTTGGTATCCTATTATTATATTGATAGGTAATAGCAGAATGTCCAAATGTCCTAAAATGTGTACAATGTGTATTTATATCTTTGTATTATGACACTTCTTACCTGTCCAGTGGGCTGCCAATAGTGTAACTAAGGAGGGGCTGGCCAAAGTAATACCCATTATTTAGGCATTCATCTCTCAATGAAGTGGAGAGGGTTACCTGTCCAAGAGTCGTCCCCCCCATATTGTTAGAAATGACCCATGAGAGGGGGTGGGGGAGGGGGAATCTGATAGGTGGACCCTTATACTTTGGTCTTTAAAAACTCCCTCAAATAAATATTATCTTGATGTTGGCCAGGAATGTTTGTGTCTAATCTGCTTTCCCTGTTTATGTGCAAAATGACTAATTTTTTGTTGTTGTTTGACTCCACAGTTTCCTTCCACGCCACAGGAATGGCAGACTGTGGCTTCCCACTTTGCCCAGCGGTGGGACTTTCCTAACTGTGGAGGGGCAATTGATGGGAAACACGTCCACATTGTCCCACCACTCAACTCGGGGTCATACTATTATAATTACAAGGGGTTCAATAGTATTTTGATGTTGGTGGTGGTGTCGGCTACTTACGAGTTCCTGTATGTGGACGTGGGAAAGAATGGCCGGATGTCCGATGGTGGAGTCATCGCCCAGACAGAGTTCTACAGGCGTCTCCAGAATGGCAGCTTGGACTTGACACCTCCAGAAGACAATGTGGAAGGACTCCCATTCGTCTTTGTTGCGGATGAAGCTTTTGCGCTGGGGGACCATCTTATGCGGCCATTTCCGATGAGGACCCTCACCCCGTACAAGAGGGTTTTTAATTACCGGCTGGCCAGAGCTAGAAGAGTGGTGGAGAACACGTTTGGAATCATGGCCAGCCGGTTCCACCTATTTCTTACATCCATACATATGGGGGAGAATAAACTGAATCATATTATCCTGGCGTGCTGTGTTCTACACAACTTTTTACGGCAACATTCTGCCAACTATGCTAGCTCAGTTGGGCCTGAGGCCGGAATTCTAACTGAAACAACCCTGACGGCGCTTGAAAGCGGCCGTCCTGGCTTGCCCCCCCTGAGTGCCCGTGATGTCCGGCTAAGATACCTTGAATACTTTGCGGGTAGGGGGGCTATCAATATGCCAGACAATGTCTGAAACCTTTTTCAAATAATACAAAAAATAACTACTCAAATCTTTGGTGACATTTACTGCTTGTGTTTCTTTTAGCTGACCCTGACAGAAATGTGGTGAGTCCTGAAAATGGCATGATTGTGTAACTTTACAAAGCACTGTTGGGTGTTATTTACTAAAGGCAAAGACACTTTGCACTACAAGTGCACTTGAAACTGCACCAATTAGAGCACAACAAAAGTTTTGGAGCGTTGAGACAATAATCCACACATTCTTGATTAACAATCTTTTTAATACCAGCACAATCACATGTGCATTTAGAAAAGGTTTTTAAAACAAACCAACATGTTTGTTGTATACCGTAACCATTTTTGGGGTCACATTAGAAAAAGTAGAAATGTCCATTTAAGATAAAACAGGCATGTTTAAAACCAACAAGAAAGACACAAATCTTGAACTTACAAAGTTCACATTTGGTAGAACTTGAAGGCAATATCAGACATGAGTATTTACAAACTGTGTTTGATATTGCGTTCAGATGGGGTGAAGTCACCCCAGGAAAAGCCAAATTTTGAAGATGCACACCAATTGCCGAATGTCAACATGTGCTAGCTGCCATCATGGAGGATCAAGGGACGTGTTTTGGGGGTGCAACCCCTTCCTCACAGCTACTTTATTATTGAGGAAGGGGTTGCACCCCCAAAATGCATCCATTGATCTCCCGTGATGTCAGATAGCACATGTTGACACACTGTGTGCATCTTCAAAATTTGGCTTTTTGCAAATTTGTCAAAAAATGTAAAAAAATTTTAGCACACAAAAAACCAAAGGGATTTGGAGGGGTTTTAAACTCTCCCTAAAACATCAATGATGTTCTTCATTTTTTGTTGAACATCATTGATGTTTTTAAGGATGTTTTCCAAGTCCCTATTACACCCCATGATCTCCCCGATCAGGATCTGTGCACTTTCCGAGGTGAAATGCCCTGGATACACAACATCACGATCACCTAAAAAGATAGAAACAAAAAAACACCATGCATTATAAATATGCCGGCATCCATCTCTTACCTGAGCCTGTGGTCGCAGACACTCACCTGATGTGGAGACAATTTCCACCACGTCTTCCTCCTCCTGCTCTGCTTGGTTTGGGTGGATTTCCCCTTCTTCCAGAGGTGGGGGGTCTGTGGTCTCCTCGGATGAGGGGTGTCCTCAGAGTCTTTGATCCCCTATGATAAAATAAATATGTATACTTAGCACACAGATGTTTGATGGCAGAAATAGGAATATGAAACATTGCTTGGAAGTGGGGTACAATTGTCTGTTTTTGCAGAGTTCCAAGATGTTGCATTTTTATTGTCCTTTGTCAAGCTTCAATACTTTACCTGTTTAGTACAAGCTTCACAGATGGAGACCCCCCCTATAGTATACACTGGAGCACCTGTATGGGCCCCCTTATAAAAAGGGTGTTCTTGTTTCCCACACTAGTGCTCCAGAGTCCAGATGTGTAAACAGCTGCTGAGTGTCCTCTCCTTACACAGAATCTTGTTTGCATTTCATTCTAGTTACAAACCCTTCTAGACAACCAAATTATTTTCAGACAAGTAGGCCATAAAAAATGTGGGCAAATACATATGGCCAAAACAATGGTGTTTTCTAGGCCGAACGAACAATGTTTTATACGAACGAATAATGTGCCCATGAACATGAAAGTTGCCTTTTGAAACTGGATAACAGTTAAGAAAAGCACATGGAGCAGCACGAACGTAATAAACATAAAAAGAATAGGAACACAGGACAACTACTTACTTTTTTGCAGCACTCTCCGGATCTTTCTGTACTGCTAATGCTCTCTTAATTTGAGGTCCGACCACCGCTTCCTGAGCTGATCTTTCGATCGTCGTACCCCGAAATTCCGGTGCAGACTCTTGACCACTTTCGCCATGATCTTGGCCTTTCTGATATTGGGGTTGGGGTAAGGTCCATACTTCCCGTCATAGTCGGCCCTCTTCATTATGTCGACCATCTCCAACATCTCCCCAAAGGACATATTTGATGCCTTAAATCTTCTCCTTCTGGATTGGGACATTTCTGGCTCCGGGCTTTCCTCCCCCTCCTCCTCGTTGCTGTAATTAGCACGCACCTGCTGTGTCTCCGCCATGTGCTCTTCATGCACTGCGCCGAACGAGAAGGGGCGGGGAATAGAATAGAAAGAACATCAGGGGCGGGGCGAAGTTACACGCATGCACAGTGTCTATAAAGCGTAACACGCGTGCGTAGTACGTACGATCTGTGAGCGGAGGAAGGAGTATCGGAGGCGCCGATCGTGATAACGAAGGTAAGATCAAAACTTGGGCCTATACTGCTTCTAGATTGAGGCCTATATTGTAACAAGATTAGGAGAGTTTTGCCTGACATTAGGGTTTGTCTTGTGTTGTGTCTTGCAGATAAAATGTATGGTTTCAATGACCACAACTTCCTCCCCCTGTTCATAGACAAATACAGGGAGCTGCCCTGTCTGTGGCAGGTGAAACATCCACATTATAATCATAAACAAAAGAGGCAGGCAGCGCTGGAGAAACTGCTGGAGTTGGTGAAGCCGGTGGTCCCCACGGCAACCATCCCCTATTTAAAAGCCAAAATTGGTGGCCTGAGGAGCACTTATCTTAGGGAGCGCAAGAAGGTCACAGATTCCCAGAGATCCGGAGCTGCAGCAGATGACGTTTATGTCCCCAGGCTGTGGTACTATGAGAGACTGCAATTTCTGTCAGACCAGACTGGAGTCAGGGAATCCCTCTCAACCCTTCCTTCCACTCTTCCTACCACCCCAGCTGAGGCTTCCGATGTCCAACCTGGGACTTCCAGCCAGGAAGAAGTGGAGGAGCCCAGCTGGAGCCAGGTATAGCATTCTTCTACAGATTTCTGGTCAATAAAGAAATGATGTTTACTAGATTTTATTATTGATCACTAATTGCTGATTTAATAAAGGCGTTTACATATCAATAGACAGTAGTGGGCAAAAATAATTGGGACAAGAATGAAAAATGCTGGGCTCAGAATGATAGTCTGTTATATTTGTTAACATTGAATTTGCAACAATCATGAGATGAAAATTGTGTGTGATTGATTACTAAAAAATTAAAACTATGTCCCTTTTTCATACACAGGAAGACCTCAGCCAGGGCGAGGCTCTGGAATGTGGCACACAGGAGGAGGCTGTGGAATGTGGCAGCCAGGAGGAGGCGGGGGTTAGTAGCAGCCAGGAGGAGGCGGGGCTAAGTGGCAGCCAGGAGAAGCCTGGGCCCAGTAGGAGCCTGACCGAATCTTAGGTCCCTCCCCTCCGCCTTCCAAACAAAAGACCCAGGAAGGGGAGTCACCTGCAGGATTCAGCACTCAGGCTGATTCAGGAGGCTTCAGCGTCCCTCAGAGCCACCCCCACTCCTGAAGAGGCCTTTGCCTGCATGGCTACCACCAAACTGCAGGGCATGCAGGAGGGCCAACGCCAGCTGTGTGAGGACCTTCTTTATAAAGTCTTAACTAAGGGGGTGAGGGGCGAAATCACACCCAATACCCACCTGAGTGAGTTGGAACATCCTCCTCCTCCTGCCACAACTCCACCACCAGAGCCACGGCGTGGAAGGAAGTGTGGAAGGAAGACCAGAGAGTGATGGCCTGGGTTCTGTCTGGTCTGACAAAGGATGCAGGCTCTTGTATGACCACAGCCTGGGGACACAGATGTCATCTGCTGCTTTCCGGATCTCTGGGACTTCTGGACCAGACTGCACTCCCTTAGATATGGACTCCTCAGGCCACCAATTTTGCTGGAAAAGAATTGATGTGTGCCCTGGAGGCCAAAGGCTTCACCAATGTCTGCTGTTTCTCCAGCGTTGCCTCCCTCTTTGTTTGTTTGTGAGCCCTTAATAAACGTTTTTTGGTTTAAATTATACTTGCCTATATGTGTTTTCCTTCAAAACGGACAGTTTATTTGTGAGGAGGCAGGTACATTTCTAATATACAATGTGAAATTAACAAGAGACACCAACACCAAGCAATCTCCTTGAGATTAAATAATACAAGATAATAATGGTGTTGTGGTAACTTGACACACAAAACACTCCCAAAAATATTCAGGATGTTAAATAACTAAAAACAAAAAAAAAAACAAGATCAGCCTTGAAAAAAATACAAACCAAAAAAAAAACACATCAGGCTTGAAAAAAACAAAACAAACACAAACAAAAATGATATATCTTTTAGGTCAGATGTGACAAATCATAATATAAAGGTAAGGTCTGCTCGGGCCTGCAGCACACCGCTCAGCGCCAAATGGATCAATTAATGTTAAAAGAGAGCAAAACTAAAGACTGGAGGAGATGATTACACTCAGTGCCTATACAGAGTTTTTAAAAAATCATAAGACTGTAAACAGATAATATTAATAATAGTATATATAAACCCACCGAGTAAACATATACTACAAACAGCGCTATTTGTTGAGCAAAGATACATATAAAATCATGCGGCCAACTACGCACAAAAGTAATCAAACAGAGAGGTAGAGAGTCTGTGAAGTGCTCAGAAAAATGTCCATCAGTGACAATACAGTCGTATCTCAGTGTGCGCCTTCCACCGGTCAGCAGAATTTCACCCTGTGTTGACACTCTCCCCCTAGGGGATCGAACTCACCAGATCTGCTAGTTTTAAAAGCCTCCAAGAACAAAAGATCTCCTCAACACCACTCTCTCAGTACCACTCCTGGGGGTTCAGGGGGGGGTCACAGCTCCAAACAGATAAATGCCTGTTGTGGTGACAATCTCACCGACTTCCTCCACCTCTCCTTCCTCCAGATCCTCGGGGTGTGTTGTTGTTCTGAGTTCCCCTTCTTTCTCAGGTGGTGGGTTCCTGGTGTCCTCTGAGTGGTGTCCTCCAAGTCTTTTCTCCCCTTCTCAGACCACAACAGGCATTTATCTGTTTGGAGCTGTGACCCCCCCCCCTGAACCCCCAGGAGTGGTACTGAGAGAGTGGTGTTGAGGAGATCTTTTGTTCTTGGAGGCTTTTAAAACTAGCAGATCTGGTGAGTTCGATCCCCTAGGGGGAGAGTGTCAACACAGGGTGAAATTCTGCTGACCGGTGGAAGGCGCACACTGAGATACGACTGTATTGTCACTGATGGACATTTTTCTGAGCACTTCACAGACTCTCTACCTCTCTGTTTGATTACTTTTGTGCGTAGTTGGCCGCATGATTTTATATGTATCTTTGCTCAACAAATAGCGCTGTTTGTAGTATATGTTTACTCGGTGGGTTTATATATACTATTATTAATATTATCTGTTTACAAATCATAATATATTGAGGGAATCACGATAAATAATAAAGAAAGAAGTTTGTGAGAAGTCTGTGCGAATATGAGCAGCAAAACTACTTCATTCTTCTAGCATTATAAAGAAGAAGAGAGTGCGCTGTATTAAATTATTTTAAACATTGCAGCCTGACGAAAGTGCTCTATCCATTCCGAACGCTAATTTTACCAGACCGAGCTGTTCTGTCTCGGAATTTCTTCTGAGCATGCGTGGCACTTTGTGCGTCGGAATTGGCCACACACTGTCGGAATTGACGCGATCGGATTTTGTTGTCGGAAAATTTTATAGCCTGCTCTCAAACTTTGTGTGTCGGAAAATCCGATGGAAAATGTCCGATGGAGCCCACACACGGTCGGAATTTCCGACAACACGCTCGGATCGCACATTTTCCGTCGGAAAATCTGACCGTGTGTACGGGGCATAAGGCTGAGGCCATCTCACACATTTAACCTCATAGACTGGATAGGGAGTGTGGCGATTTTTCTAAATCTTACATCCCAGTTTCCATTGCAGAAGGTTATGAATCACAAAAAAATAACGTAATCCACTATAATTCTGATATACAGTGGAGAAAAAAAATGGACTGTGGATGAAGACTCCTGCATCCATCCACTAGATGCAGGTCAAATAATAATTTTTTTAAATGTCTTCAATTTAGAATAAGAAATAAGAAATTGATGATCTGGATGTAGACGAATCAGAAAGGAATCCATTATTATATTGAAATCTTCTACCGATATAATCCCCCACTCAAGAACTGTGAAATATTGAAAAACTACAGTTATCTTATTAATATTTGGTAAATAGAAGTTGGCAACAATGAATAGTCAACTTCATAGAGAAATCTTTATGAGTAATGCCGCGTACACACGAGCGGACTTTACAGCGGACTGGATTTCGTCGGACAATTCGATCGTGTGTGGGCTCCAGCGGACTTTGTTTGCTCAAAAGTTGGACGGACTTAGATTTGAGACTTGTTTAAAATGTATCCGTTGAAATCGAGTCCGGTCGAAAAGTCCGCCGTCTGTATGCTAGTTCGACGGACAAAAAGCCACGCTAGGGCAGCTATTGGCTACTGGCTATGAACTTCCTTGTTTTAGTCCAGTCGTACGTCATCACGTACGAATTCGACGGACTTTGGTGGATTGTGTGTAGGCAAGTCCGTTCATTCAGAAAGTCCGTCGTAAAGTACGTTGAAAAATCCGCCGGGCAAAGTCCGCCGTAAAGTCCGCTCGTGTGTACGCGGCATAAGAATCTTCCCTGTGATCCACCTTCTGATCTATCAACGTTATTGGAATGTTTTTATGTATAGCAATCAAAATCTCTCAGTACATTGGTTGTTTCCCTCAGCCCATAATCATTTAAAAAAAAAATGTCCCCCAGTGTAGATCCATTGTCAATCACGACGCCCACCACGACCTTAAAGAAAAAAAAAAGGGTCATGCTGGGTCGATAACTTCATTAGTTATCGACTAAATAATTAACCCTTTAGTTATTTCTGAACTGTCAGACAGTGGAGTGGACTTTTTTTTCTTTTTTCTTTTTTCGGGTCGGCGGTAGCGGTAGGAGTTGTGATTGATGATGTATCTACATCTATGTACCCCATACACATTCACATGGGGGGGGCAAGATCTGGGGCCCCCTTGTTAAAGGGGGCTTCTAAATTCGATAAGCCCTCAGCCCCCCACAAGCACCAGCCAGGGTTGCGGGGAAGAAGCCCTTGTCTCCATCAACATTGTGAACACACCCCCCCATGTTGAGTGCATGTGGCCTGGTATAGTTTAGGATTAGAGGGGTGCTCACTCATCCCCTCCCTTTCCTAACCTGCTGGGCCGCATGCTCAGACAAGGGTCTAGTATGGATTTTGGGGGGCCATGCCATTTTTTACAAAAAAATTGGCACGGGGTTACCTTCAAAATCCACACCAGACCCACTGTTTTTTTCCTGATTGTTTTAGCAATTTTTTTTTTTATTCAGATGTCAGTGGGGAACCCCATTGAGAGCTGATGACTCATCGGTTGTTAAGGACACAGCGGCCGCCTGCTCCTTAATAACCATGTTGTTTACTGGTTGCTTGCTCCTTAACAATGCCTATTTATTTATATAAAAATATACACTGGCTAGTGCCAGGTGTTAACTACCACACGTTTTCACTAATAAAACACCGCAAGACTTCATAAAGTAACATGCGGTATTTTAGTAGCTTTTTTTGTGAATGTCCAAAAACTTTTTGATAAAAGCTGAGCGGTATTTTACCACATTTTTAAAGGTAACCATACCGCTTTGTGAATGGAGTCCATTGTCCTTAATGCATTGTTCACATGCGTTTTTATTTTTTTTCCTTTTTCTTCCTTTTTTCTTTTCATTTTCTAAGATATATTTAATTTTCCCATCCCCCCTCTTTTATTTCTCTGATGTCCCTGAGTAGTCAGATAGTCAGACCTTGAAAGTCATATGTCTATTTATTTTTTCATCTACACCTTTTATTTTATTTTTGCATACATATGAAATGTTCATGTTTTTAAAACATATATTTATTTTATTTTTTTTTGGGGGGGGGGGGGGATTTTTGCTGACACATGATGCACATACATCTTGGGGAGGGGCCATGTTCGCCCTGGGCTCTAGAAGACCTTGTCCTGGGTACTGACTCACACTGTTACCTGTATGATCCTGGTCTGTTGCATCTGAATTCTGATGGCTCTTCTAGGCTGGACTAGAATACATATATGTTACACATGTGTTTTTAAATTGCATGTAAAAAAAAGTACAAAGTAAATGGATACCAAACATGTCAAGACTTAAAACTGCGTGCTTCCAAGAAATGGCAATAAACTATGGTACCTAACATTTTTCATAGGTGATGCTTTAAAAGCCTTAACATGGTTATCATTTTGTGAAATTATGTAATCAGCTGTGTTACATGATGATATAATGTCCAGTCTGTGTTTTTGTGTAAAATTATTGCGATAAATACCTTATTTATAGTGCCGCTGGGTGCACACGTGACCAGCCAGAGCTCTCCGTCTCTGCTCCAAGCACTGCAGAGGAGGGGGGGATTCCCTGCTGACGTCAGCCGGGAGAGAGGAGAGCTTCAGCGGGTCACGTGGTGAGGGGGGGTGAGATCAGTCCACTGATGGTGGTGGGGGGGATGGGATCAGTAGCAGCGGTTGTGGTGGGGGATAGGATCAGTCAACTGATGGTGGTGGGGGGATGTGATAACTGCCAGCAGTGGGGGGAGATAAGATCAGTCCACTGAGGGTGTTGGGGGGAATGGGATTAGTAGCAGCCGGGGGAGTGGTGGTGGTGGGATCAGGGGCAGAAAAATGGTGGAATGAATGGGATAAGGGGCAGAGGGATGGTGGGATCAGTGGCAGAGGGATGGTGGGAAGGATAGGATCAGTAGCAGAGGTGGTGGTAGTATAGGGATGACATCAGTGAATGTGGTGGGGATAGGAATGACATCAGTCCACCGCCACTGATGTCATCCCTATCCCCATCACTGATGTCATCCCTATCCTCTCCCATCACCACTGCCTAAAGGGAGGGGGGTGGGATCAGTTAGAGGCAGCGGTGGTGATGGCATCAGTGGCAAAGGGATGGTGGTGAAGGGATGGGATCAGTAGCAGTGGGATAGTGGTGGTGGGGGGGGGGGGTGGGATCAGTGGCAAGGGGATGGTGGTGGAGGAATGGGATTAGTGGCAGAGGGATGGCAGTGGGGGGATGGGATCCATGGCAGAGGGATGGTGGGATGAATGGGATCAGTGGCAGAGGGATGGTGGGATGGATGGCATCAGGGGCAGAGGGATGGTAGGATGGATGGCATCAGGGGCAGAGGGATGGTGGGATCAGTGGCAGAGGGATGGTGGGATGGATAGGCTCAGGCAGAGGAATGGATGGAATCAGTGACACTGGCACTCAGGGCCGGTACAAGGGGTGGGCGAGAGGGGCGGGTGCCCTGGGCGGAGTGTGAGAGGGGGCGGATTTCTCCCTCTGCTCGCTGACTCTGAGCATAATGTGAGAGCCGCTCCGACCGATCTGCTCCCTCCCCCTCATTGGCAGGGAGGAGAGCGACTTCAGAGGGATTGAACCAGCAGGGGAGGAGCGGACAAGCCTCCCATTATCTTGGTAACTGTGAAGAAACAGACTGATTTCTCCCGTCCGTAGGATAGGAGAATCAGTCTGTAATATTGTGAAACTGGTGGCTGCAGCTGTGTAACTGTGTCTGACTGTGACACTTACACAGCCCAGCGAACACATTACCTCCCCCCTCACTGACAGGAGATCAGGGAGGAATACAGCACCTCCTCCTCCCACCTCTGCTCCTTCAGTGACTTCCCGCCCCGCCCACACTATCCCCGGCGTGCAGATGTATCTGAAGAGAGGGGATGTGTGGGAGGGAAATATGAAAACAGCAGCTGCAGATCCTGTGTGCCAAAGATGCCTGAGTATCCAGCCTGGACCTGGGTGAGTGAGCAACTGTGTACACTACAGTGCAATGTAATCACTGAACTGTCCTTATCTCCATCTGTCTCCCCCTCCCCCCATCATGTTCTTTCAAGATATTCACTAACTTTCACTTTCAATTTCAGTTAGACAATAGATGGTACAAATTTCTTTCCAGTAACCACAGATTGCAGGAAAGAAATGTAAATGATTGCCCTGTCAGCACAGTCAGTGCTGACAGGGGAATCCCTTCTGCTGAGCAATTGTATTGTCCCCACAAACAGTGATTATCACTAGCAGATATAGCAACCGCTAGTGATAATCATAAGTATCCGGCAGGCTGGTTGTACCCAATTTGATCGATCAACTTGGTACATTCAGCCTGCCCATTAATGGTTCTAATCTTAGCCAGTTCTCGCTGAAACAGCTGAGATTTAACCACTTGCTTACTGGGCACTTAAACCCCCTTCCTATCCAGACCAATTCTCAGCTTTCAGCGCTGACGCACTTTGAATGACAATTACGCGGTCATACAACACTGTACCCAAATGAAATTTTTATCATTTTTTCCCCACAAATAGAGCTTTCTTTTGGTGGTATTTGATCACCTCTGTGGTTTTTATTTATTGTTAAAAAAAAATGTAAATGACCGAATGAAAAAAAAAAAAAAAAAGTTATTATATTTTGTTATAAA
Organism: Lithobates septentrionalis; assembly: GCA_037952835.1. Lineage (NCBI taxonomy): Eukaryota > Metazoa > Chordata > Amphibia > Anura > Ranidae > Lithobates > Lithobates septentrionalis. Next base: position 3,664,903 of record JBBDGP010000496.1, read on the forward strand.
ATTTGAAAACAGGTAATTTTTCTCCTTCATTGATGTACGCTGTTGAGGCGGCACTGATGGGCACTGATCAGTTACACTGATAGGTGGCATTGATAGGTGGCACTTGTGGGAATTGATAGCTGGCACTCATGGGCATAGGTAGGTGGCAATGGCAGGTGGCACAGATGAGGCATAATTGCCTCTTCCTCTTCGGGACCAATGTCCCTTGCAGATGAGCCAGTGATCAGCTTTTTTTTCTCCTCGCGCTGTCAGCGTGAGGAGAAAAAAAAACGATCACAGAGCTTTTGTTTTGATCATGTGATCAGCTGTCATTGGCTGACAGCTGATCACATTGTAAGGGGCCGGGACTCAGTGACTCGGTGATCACAGCGCGCACAGGGCACGTGCACTCCCAGAAATTCAGGTCCGCGCTGTGGCCGTCATTCAGCTATAGCGTGGATGTCAAGAGGTTAAACTATCTTAGTCTTCGCTCTTGGGCAGCCCATCACTTTTTTCATTCAACTATTAGGTTGAATGAAAAAATAAAAGAATGTTCCAATTCCCCCATCTACACATTCCAGGTGGAAGGGGGAATCCTCCCACTGTGGACGAGTGGTGGAATCCATTGTGGTGGTGTATAGAGCCAAAAAGATTAGAATTGTGTCAATGTCCCAATATTTATGGACCTGACTGTACATATAATTAAAAGGTGTGAGTGAACTCTGTTTCTATCACATTAAACCTAATTAAATTTGTATTGTTTTAAGTATATCCTTGTTTTGAAATGACATTGATTCTTTCTTAAAAATGGGGGGGGGGGGGGGGGCGCAGTTTGCCATCTTTGCCCTGGGCACCAAATGGCCTTGTCCCAGCACTGCTGGCACTCACCTGCTCTCAGTGTCAGTCGGTTCCCCCTCCTCCATGCTCAGTGTGTCTCTGCTCCCTTCCGGTGCCTCCAGTGATGCTTCTGGTAACATGGGGTCCCCAGGAAGAGCGGAAAGCTCCTCCCCCTTCACTCTACTGGCTTGTCTGCTGACTCACTGCACCAGTCTGCTCCACCTCCTGACATCATATCATGTATCTGACTGCAGAGGCATCACTCGACATCCCCCCCCCCCCGCACGCGAGCAACCCTTCCTGGACGGGGCACCCCCACAGTGTCAGAGTGGGCAGGCAGGTGCGGCGCCACTGCCAGGGACCAGTTAGAGGCAGTGGGGGTGATGGGATCAATGGCAGAGGGATGGTGGTGAAGGGACGGGATCAGTAGCAGTTGGATGTGGTGGGGGGATGGGATCAGTGGCAGAGGGATGGTGGTGCAGGGATGAGATCAGTGGCAGAGGGATGGTGGTGGAGGGATGAGATCAGTGGCAGAGGGATGGTGGTGGAGGGATGGGATCAGTGGCAGAGGGATGGCGTTGGGTGGATGGGATCAGTGGCAGAGGGATGGTGGGAGGGATGGGTTTAGTGGCAGAGGGATGGTGGGAGGGATGGGATCAGTGGCAGAGGGATGGTGGGAGGGATGGGATCAGGGGCAGAGTGTTGGTGGGATGGATGGGATCAGGGGCAGAGGGATTCCCTAAGAGGGATGTGAACCATTGTAGATCTGAACCTGTGACTCCTGCTACTTCTGTGAGGCGGATGAGTAGAGTATTGTGGTCCACTGTATCGAACGCTGCACTGAGGTCCAACAGTACCAGGAGACATGATTCTCCATCATCAGCTGCTTCGAGGGCGTCGTCCCATATTTTGAGGAGTGCCGTTTCTGTTCCATGACCTGGGTGGAAGCCTGATTGCAGAGGATCCAGGAGATTGTGTGTGTCCAGGTGGTGTTGTAGCTGTTGTACTACTGCTTTCTCCATAATCTTGGAGATGGTGTTGAGGCTTGTTATCGGTCTGCGATGGTTAGGGTCCTTAGCAGGGCCGGATTAATATAGGCATAAAACAAGTAAAAATTCGCGCTGAACTGAAAAAAGCAAGCGGCCAGCAAAGTTCGTAGATAACAAACAAAAAGTCACATGCATAAAAATTATTGCGGCGCTGAAAAGTTCAAAAATGAAATTGAAGAGTGGGAGGAATCCAATCACCAAATATATTGTGCAGATGTAGAAAGATTCACTCGTCACCACGTGGTAATGTAGTCTGCTTACCAGAAGGTGTTAAGGATTAGGCATAGATGATAAATTCTCAATAGCATCCAGCAAATCCAGCCCACTGGAACCCCTCATCAGACCACAACATCCGTGGGATTTCAGTTGAAGCTTAAAACAGCATGCATCAATGAGGCAATGCCTCTGAAGACATCTGTTACGATGAAACATGTCAGGCAGGTTGACATCCGTACGCTGATTGCTGCAGCCGTTTGTTCCTATCATTGATGCATGCTGTTTTAAGCTTCAACTGAAATCCCACGGATGTTGTGGTCTGATGAGGGGTTCCAGTGGGCTGGATTTGCTGGATGCTATTGAGAATTTATCATCTATGCCTAATCCTTAACACCTTCTGGTAAGCAGACGGATTAATATAGGGGCTGGTGGAGCTGCAGCTCCAGGCCCCTCCCTCAATATAGGCCCATGGCAGTGGCTTATGAATATCTGTGTGCCTTCCTGAAGGAAGAGGAGCCCTCCGTGCACACATGGAGGAGACAAGAGTTAGTCACTGCAGCAGAGTCCTGTCTCTGTCGATGCCTGACTCCTATCACAGGATCTGTTCACTCACACAGATCCTCCTCAGTGTCTGGGGGAGGGGCGCTGATGTTCTAACCAGCAGGAGCCCGGGAGGAAGGACATCTCCCATGCTGTTGTTGAGATAAGGTTAGTACATTTGTTAGGGAGGTGTTTTATTGTGCTAGGGGAAAGACTGCTGCTTCCCCCCATGTAATGTGCTCTCTTGTGCCCAGTGCCCCCCATGTAATGTGCTGTGCCCACCTTGTCATGTCATGTGCATTGCAGTGCCCCCCATGTAATGTGCTGTGCTCACCATGTCATGTGCATTGCAGTGCCCCCCATGTAATGTGCTGTGCCCACCATGTCATGTCATGTGCATTGCAGTGCCCCCATGTAATGTGCTGTGCCCACCATGTCATGTCATGTGCATTGCAGTGCCCCCATGTAATGTGCTGTGCCCACCATGTCATGTCATGTGCATTGCAGTGCCCCCATGTAATGTGCTGTGCCCACCATGTCATGTGCATTGCAGTGCCCCCATGTAATGTGCTGTGCCCACCATGTCATGTAATTTGCATCGCAGTGCCTCCATGTAATGTGCTGTGCCCACTATGTCATGTCATGTGCATTGCAGTGCCCCCCATGTAATGTGCTGTGCCCACTATGTCATGTCATTTGCATTGCAGTGCCTCCATGTAATGTGCTGTGCCCACTATGTCATGTCATGTGCATTGCAGTGCCCCCCCATGTAATGTGCTGTGCCCACTATGTCATGTCATGTGCATTGCAGTGCCCCCCATGTAATGTGCTGTGCCCACCATGTCATGTCATGTGCATTGCAGTGCCCCCCATGTAATGTGCTGTGCCCACCATGTCATGTCATGTGCATTGCAGTGCCCCCCATTTAATGTGCTGTGCCCACCATGTCATGTCATGTGCATTGCAGTGCCCCCATGTAATGTGCTGTGCCCACCATGTCATGTCATGTGCATTGCAGTGCCCCCATGTAATGTGCTGTGCCCACCATGTCATGTAATTTGCATTGCAGTGCCTCCATGTAATGTGCTGTGCCCACTATGTCATGTCATGTGCATTGCAGTGCCCCCCATGTAATGTGCTGTGCCCACTATGTCATGTCATTTGCATTGCAGTGCCTCCATGTAATGTGCTGTGCCCACTATGTCATGTCATGTGCATTGCAGTGCCCCCCATGTAATGTGCTGTGCCCACTATGTCATGTCATGTGCATTGCAGTGCCCCCCATGTAATGTGCTGTGCCCACCATGTCATGTCATGTGCATTGCAGTGCCCCCCATGTAATGTGCTGTGCCCACCATGTAATGTCATGTGCATTGCAGTGCCCCCATGTAATGTGCTGTGCCCACCATGTCATGTCATGTGCATTGCAATGCCCCCATGTAATGTGCTGTGCCCACCATGTCATGTCATGTGCATTGCAGTGCCCCCATGTAATGTGCTGTGCCCACCATGTCATGTAATTTGCATTGCAGTGCCTCCATGTAATGTGCTGTGCCCACTATGTCATGTAATTTGCATTGCAGTGCCTCCATGTAATGTGCTGTGCCCACTATGTCATGTCATGTGCATTGCAGTGCCCCCCATGTAATGTGCTGTGCCCACCATGTCATGTCATGTGCATTGTAGTGCCCCCCATGTAATGTGCTGTGCCCACCATGCCATGTCATGTGCATTGCAGTGCCCCCCATGTAATGTGCTGTGCCCACCATGTCATGTCATGTGCATTGCAGTGCCCCCCATGTAATGTGCTGTGCCCACCATGTCATGTCATGTGCATTGCAGTGCCCCCATGTAATGTGCTATGCCCGCCATGTCATGTCATGTGCATTGCAGTGCCCCCATGTAATGTGCTGTGCCCGCCATGTCATGTCATGTGCATTGCAGTGCCCCCATGTAATGTGCTGTGCCCGGCATGTCATGTCATGTGCATTGCAGTGCCCCCCATGTAATGTGCTGTGCCCGGCATGTCATGTCATGTGCATTGCAGTGCCCCCATGTAATGTGCTGTGCCCACCATGTCATGTCATGTGCATTGCAGTGCCCCCCATGTAATGTGCTGTGCCCACCATGTCATGTCATGTGCATTGCAGTGGCCCCATGTAATGTGCTGTGCCCACCATGTCATGTCATGTGCATTGCAGTGCCCCCATGTAATGTGCTGTGCCCACCATGTCATGTCATGTGCATTGCAGTGCCCCCATGTAATGTGCTGTGCCCACCATGTCATGTCATGTGCATTGCAGTGCCCCCCATGTAATGTGCTGTGCCCACCATGTCATGTGCATTGCAGTGCCCCCATGTAATGTGCTGTGCCCACCATGTCATGTCATGTGCATTGCAGTGCCCCCCATGTAATGTGCTGTGCCCACCATGTCATGTCATGTGCATTGCAGTGCCCCCCATGTAATGTGCTGTGCCCACCATGTCATGTCATGTGCATTGCAGTGGCCCCCATATAATGTGCTGTGCCCACCATGTCATGTCATGTGCATTGCAGTGGCCCCATGTAATGTGCTATGCCCACCATGTCATGTCATGTGCATTGCAATGGCCCCATGTAATGTGCTGTGCCCACCATGTCATGTGCTGTGCATTGCAGTGCCCCCATGTAATGTGCTGTGCCCAGTATGTAATTTGCTGTGCATTATAGTGCTCACTATGTAATGTGCAGTGCCCACCATATAATGTGCTGTGCCATGCAGTGATCCCACCAAGTAATGTACAGTGCCCACCATGTAATGTGATGTGCCATGCAGTGCCCACCATGTCATGTGCAGTTCCCACCATGTCATGTACTGTGCCCACCCTGCCATGTGTTGTGCCCAGCATGTAGTGTGTTGTGCTCACTATGCAATGTGCTGGGCTGTTCAGCAGCGCCCACCATGTCATGTGCAGTTCCTAACATGTAATGTGCAGTTGCATTGCCCACCATGAAATGTGCTATGACATGCAGTGCCCACCATGTAATGTGTTGTCCCATTCAGTGCCCACCATGTAATGCGCTGTGCCCACCACGTCATGTGCTGTGCCATGCAGTGCCCACCATGTAATGCGCTGTACCCACCATGTAATGTGCTGTGCCATGCAGTGCCAACCGTGTATGTGCAGTGCCCACTATGTAAATTACTGTGCAGTGCCCACCCTGTCGTGCTGTGTTGTGCCCACCATGTCATGTGCTGCGCCATGCAGTGCTTACCATGTAATGTGCTGTACCCAGCATGTAATGTGCTGTACATTGTCCACCATGGCATGTGCCGTGCAGTACCCACAATGGAATGCGCTATGCAGGGCTCACCATGTCATGTACGGTGTCCACCAATTAATGTGCTGTGCTCACAATGTAATGTGCTGTGCTGTGTCATGCAGTGCCCACCATATCATGTGGTGTCATGCAGTGCCCACCTTGTCATGTGCTGTGCAGTGCCCACCATGCCATGTGCAGTACCCACCATATAATATGCTGTGCCCACCATATAATGTGCTGTGCAGTGCCCACTTGTAATGTGCAGTGCCCACCATGTAATGTGCTCAGCTGTGCCCGCCATGTCATGTGCTGTGCCCACCATATAAGGTCCTGTGCCCACCGTGTGCATGTGCTGTGTTGTGCCCACCATGCAATGTGCTGTGTTGTGCAGTACCAACCACATGTGCTGTGCCCACCATATAATGTACTGTGCCTACCTTGTAATGTGCTGTATTGGGCAGTGCCAACAGTGTAATGTGCTGTGCCCACCATGTAATGTGCTGTGCTTCGCCCACCATTAAATGTGCTGTATCCATGTATCCACCATGTAATGTGTAGTGCCAACCATGTGATGTCCTGTGCTATTCCCCCCCCCCCCCCGTGTAATGTACTATGCTGTGCCCCCTACAGACTCACCCCCTCACTCTCACTCCCCCTCTCTTTCACCCTGTTCTCTCTCTCACCCCCTTCATCCCCCATTCTCTTTCTCTCGCCCCCTTCAAACCCCTCTTTCCTACCACAATCTCTCTCTTTCACCCTCTCTCTATTCCTTTTTCTCACCCCCTCTCTCTCATTCAACGCCTTTCTCTCTATTTTCCCCTCCCTCTCATTCCCTCTCTTTCAGCCCCCTATCTCGCTATCACCCCCCCCCCCCCCTCTCTCTCTCTCTCTTTCTCTCACACCCCTCTCTCTCTTTAATTTAATTCAACAAAAAATTGTTTGCGTTTTTCATTTTATTTATTTTCATAAAAAGGCCCACCAAAATCCTTAGCACCAGGCCCATGTTGCTCTTAATCTGGGCCTGGTCCTTAGGGTCGAGGTTGGGTCTCTTTAGGAGGGGTTTGACGATGCCATGTTTGAGGGCAGTTGGGACAGTCCTTTCTTTGAATGACTGGTTTATGAGGTGTGTTATAGTAGGAGCCAAGATGTCGGAACATTCTTTCAGGAGTTTTGTGGGAATGATGTCGTTTGGTGATGTGCTGTCTCTGAGGCTTCTGATGATGTTTTTGGTGGTGTCAGTGGTGATTGGGATCAGCGAAAGATTCGGTGCTTGTGTGATGATCGTATCGATTTTTTCTTTTTGCTTTAGTTGGGTGAGGTTGGTTGTTTTTTTCTGTTGGATTGTTTTCCGGATGTTGTCGATTTTGTCGATAAAAAAAATCTGATAACTCATTGCAGAATTCTTGGGTTTCGTTTCCTGGGGGCTCTAGGGAGGTAGGGTTCATAGTCTTGGTGACTATTTTGAAGAGTTCCCGAGGGCGGTTTTAGGCTGTTAAGATGGTGTTTGAGAAGTGTTCCTTTTTTTGCTTTGAAGATTGCTTTGTGATATTTATCCGTGAGTGTTTTGTAGTTTGTGTGGTTTTCCTTTGTGGAGTTTCTTCTCCAGGCTCTTTCAGCTCTTCTGCGTTCCTGCTTTAGGGATGGTGGGATGGATAGGACCAGGGGCAGAGGGATGGTGGGATGGGTGGGTACAGTGGCAGAGGGATGGTTGGATGGTTGGATGGATGGGATCAGTGGCAGAGGGATGGTGGGATGGATGGGATCGGGGGCAGAGGGATGGATGGGATCAGTGGCAGAGGGATGGTGGGATGGATGGAATCAGGGGCAGAGGGATGGTGTGATGGATAGGATAGGGTGGACAGGTGCAGTGCCGCTGCCGGGGACAAATCCGGGGACAGATTTGGTCCGGGGACAGTGTCCTCAATCCAGGGACTGTCCCCGGGAAAACAGGGACGTATGGTCATCCTAGTGTATCACCCTGTAGTGTTAGTGTAGGTAAATTGAAGCTATGACTCATAGTAAGTTATATGAGTCTGTTAATTGGGTCAGGGTTTAGACCAGTGATCTATCACCTTCCACTGGTTCTGGAGGTCCCTGGAAATTTGTAGAAGCTAGAGGTAAGAAGGCTGGGTTTGAATGTTGATGGAAGTTTAAATCAATTCTCAGGCAGCCCATAAATATGCTGGGGCCTAGCCAGCAGGGAGTTGGGGGGAAGATGGTGTGCTGGGGAGGATGTTGGTGGCCTGGGAGGGGTCCCCTAGGCCTCCAAGCTGGGCTTGGGCTGGCTGGGAAGAATCCTTTCAGCATCCGGTTTGAGAAGGAATCTTGCCTAAGAGCAGCAGGGAGCAAGGTAGACAGGCTGAGTACCTCAGCACACCCGGGATTCACATGGGGAGAGACTGCCACATGTAGAAAGCTTATGAAGGACAGTGTTGTGCTTAACCCCTTTTATCCCTTTGTTTTCGGAGCAGCCAGGAGGGCTGGTAGACAAATAGCGAGGTGGACTGGTAGTACCCACAGGCAGTGGAGCTGGAAGCAGTTCCACAGACGAGAGGAGATACTCCTGCATGCGGTTTTTGCAATATTTTTGTGCTATTTTCCAAAGGGGACTAAGAGCTCCTAGTCCTTAAGGGACTTTTACTAACTGATCCTTAAAGACTGATGAGGTCCAGGAAGGAGAACAGTCCAGGATCTTGTCCTTGTACATAGGAAGGAAGTTGTTCCCATCTGTTGTGTCAGAAAAGTTGGGCATCCCATAACCCCTCCAAGTTGTTATCGCTAATAAAAACAACAAAAACAAGCCCTGACAAGGGACTGATTTCTTGTGTCCGGATGCAAGTGAAAGATGCGTGTTGTCTGGCTGTGCAGGAATAGGGGAGCCAGTTACCAGCAGCCCCTGCGGGTGTAGTGCTGCATTTGGGGTTCTTGTCCAGGATTCTCCTATGGTAACCTGTACAGCCATTGCTCATAGCAACTGGCAACCAATGAGCCAAACAACTGTTAACCTGTTATTAAGTAAGCCAGAGAGGAGATGCTGTGTGGAAATAAGTACTGTTTCTATGCTATTGCCAATAGCAACCATGCCGGGATTTCACATACCTGAAGTGTCCAGCTAGCTTGATAGCAACCACCATGAGTCATCACTGTTATCAACACCCAGCTGGGATTGAGTGTCAGTACATGTGAATTGTTTGAGTGTTTTTGCAAAGAGACCACTCCTGCACCTGTCAGTCCGGCCAGGAAGGGGTTAGAACTAGTGCAGGAACAGACCTGCTTATCAGAGTTGCTGGACCCAGCATGTCTGGACTGGGGGCAGAGTCGTGCCTTGGAGCAAGCCCAGTACACCCAGCATCCGAGAGTGAAGGAGAGGAGCAACATGGAAACCTGCAAACTTGCAGTCAGATTGTGAACTTACCCTAAGTGCAGGAGGTGATGCCAGAGTGTCGGATGGTGGATACCAGTGTGCGACTAGAACACCGGGCAGGATTCACTCTCGATATGAACAATGATGAAGAGAGACTGTTCCGGCTTTGTCCTGAATGCAAGAGACCCACTGCAGCGATTGGGGCTTGGCTGAAGTGAGGGCACTGTGAAGAGCCGCTGGTGAAGTTGGCGCCCTTCAGTGGACCTGAAGTCAGGACTGTGTGTGGAGTGGAGAGAGGAATCTCAATTGGCTGGAGGACATTGGGAGGTATGTGGTTTGCGAGCCTGCAGTTGGTTAGGCATCCTCCACTACTCCTGTGGAAGAGGCTGGAGATCAGCAGCAGTTTAGTGTCCGGGGAAGGATGAGCTACGGTGGGAGGTGAGAGATGCCAGCCCAGTTCAAGCTGTTCTACCAGAGAATCCGGCTGCTGAAAACCACCCTGTCAGCCCCACCTGGAAAGAGTTAGATCATGATGACAGCTTGTCCTCAGGTGAGCCAGTGGGGAGTGACAATGGTGGTGAACTTGACTGGGGGTCTCTCAGACTTGAGGCAGAGTTTGGGCCCCTAGAAGCAGACTGAGTGGTCATCGAAGAGCGATTCAGAGGAAGAATGGGACTAGGGGGAAACTCAGGGAGTTTAAAATCTGCAGGCAGGACTACCTAAGGGGGAGGCAGAATGGATGGAGAAGACTGTTACCCCTGAACAGTCAGAATTGGTGGAGTTGAGCAGCCATTACCCTGAGCAGATGGACAGCAACTAGAAAAAACTAGACCAAGTTCATGCCAAACATCAGGTCCAGGTGGGACCGTCGGACACCTGGGGCAGGACACAAGCCCAGAACATGGCCTACAAGAAAAAACACAGGAAAGCACCTCTGAGTGCAAGGTTTAATGTACAATAATTTAAGTAATCCAACACTTACATAACAGTAATGAGAGATGTGCTCATGACAAGGTTTTCCCGGGATGGTCTCCAGCGTCTCCTGTGTATGCAGAAAAATCAGCTGCAAGAATCGCGATAAGCAAGGAAGGGAGGGAGCCGGCTAATCCTGTGTGGTGGCTGGGTCTGCCAGGTGTATCAGCTGGGAGCGTAGTGCCTGTAAGGCCTGCGACGTCACTGGGGTATGGTGAAACACAACGCATTTCAGAGCATGCGCGAGGCTCGTACAAAGCATGCATGCTCCTTTCTCAAGTGATACAGGGCAGGGAAAGAGGCGAGATCAAATGCTCTGCTAAAGTGGAGATGATTGGCCAATTAACAAACAAACCACTGGGCTGCCAATAGCTAAAATGCCATGGACAGACAATACAGTGGAGAGAATGACACTGAAGCTAAAATGGGGTTCAATTAAAATGATTAAGATGGATAAAATAAATAGGAATTGACAGATGTACAGGTATAAAATGATTTTATATATAAGTAGATGAATGGTGGTAAATAAATGGTGGACATGTGTGTATGCATGAAATGATAATAGCGGCATGCAGTTCATATACAGTATATGCACACATATGAGGATATGGAGGAAAAAAGAAAAAGATAATTGACAATCGCTACACAGTATCTCACAAAAGTGAGTACACCCCTCACATTTTTGTAAATATTTTATTATATCTTTTAACAGTCTAAATTTGCTGGCCCCGCAAAATAACTCAACACACAGCCATTGATGTCTAAACCGCTGGCAACAAAAGTGAGTATACCCCTAAGTGGAAATGTTTAAATTGGGCCCAATTAGCCATTTTCCCTCCCCTGTGTCATATGACTCGTTAGTGTTACAAGGTCTCAGGTGTGAATGTGGAGCAGGTGTGTTAAATTTGGTGTTATCGCTCTCACTCTCTCATACTGGTCACTGGAAGTTCAACATGGCACCTCATGGCAAAGAACTCTCTGAGGATCTAGAAAAAAAGAATTGTTGCTCTACATAAAGATGGCCTAGGCTATAAGAAGATTGCCAAGACCCTGAAACTGAGCTGCAGCATGGTGGCCAAGACCATACAGCGGTTTAGCAGGACAGGTTCAACTCAGAACAGGCCTCACCATGGTCGAACTAAGAAGTTGAGTGTACGTGCTCAGCGTCAAATCCAGAGGTTGTCTTTGGGAAATAGACGTATTTATGTATATAAAATATATTATGTTAAGGAGGGTATTAACCACTTAAGGACCGCCTCACGCCGATATACGTCGGCAGAATGGCACGGGCAGGCAAAATCAAGTAGATATACGTGATCTGCCTCCCGCAGGTGGGGGGTCTGCTCGGACCCCCCCCCCCCCCCGGTGCCCGAGGTGGTCCTCTTTTGTCCCCCGGCGATCGGAGGTGAGGGGGAGGCCATCCGTTCGTGGCCCCCCCTCGTGATCGCCGCCGGCCAATCACAACATTCCTTTGCTGCTGTATGCTAAACAGCAGCAAAGGAAATGATGTCATCTCTCCTCGGCTCGGTATTTTCCGTTCCGGCGCCGAGGAGAGAAGACTGCACTGTGAGTGAAAACACACTACACACACAGTAGAACATGCCAGGCACACAAAACACCCCCGATCCCCCCCCGATCGCCCCCCCGATCACCCCCCAATCACCCCCCCCCCCCCCCCGTCACAAACTGACACCAAGCAGTTTTTTTTTTTTCTGATTACTGCATGGTGTCAGTTTGTGACAGTTACTGTGGTAGGGCAGTTAGGGTTAGCCCCCTTTAGGTCTAGGATACCTCCCTAACCCCCCCTAATAAAGTTTTAACCCCATTGATCACCCCCTGTCGCCAGTGTCGCTAAGCGATCATTTTTCAGATTGCTGTACTAGTGTCACTGGTGACGCTAGTTAGGGAGGTAAATATTTAGGTTCGCCGTCAGCGTTTTATAGCGACAGGGACCCCCATATACTACCTAATAAATGTTTTAACCCCTTGATTGCCCCCTAGTTAACCCTTTCACCACTGATCACCGTATAACCGTTACGGGTAACGCTGGTTAGTTTGTTTATTTTTATAGTGTCAGGGCACCTGCCGTTTATTACCGAATAAAGGTTTAGCCCCCTAATCGCCCGGCGGTGATATGCGTCGCCCCAGGCAGCGTCAGATTAGCGCCAGTACCGCTAACACCCACGCACGCAGCATACGCCTCCCTTAGTGGTATAGAATCTGAACGGATCAATATCTGATTCGATCAGATCTATACTAGCGTCCCCAGCAGTTTAGGGTTCCCAAAAACGCAGTGTTAGCGGGATCAGCCCAGATACCTGCTAGCACCTGCGTTTTGCCCCTCTGCCCGGCCCAGCCTAGCCCACCCAAGTGCAGTATCGATCGATCACTGTCACTTACAAAACACTAAACACATAACTGCAGCGTTCGCAGAGTCAGGCCTGATCCCTGCGATCGCTAACAGTTTTTTTGGTAGCATTTTGGTGAACTGGCAAGCACTAGCCCCAAGCAGCGTCAGGTTAGCGCCAGTACCGCTAACACCCACGCACGCAGCATACGCCTCCCTTAGTGGTATAGAATCTGAACGGATCAATATCTGATCCGATCAGATCTATACTAGCGTCCCCAGCAGTTTAGGGTTCCCAAAAACGCAGTGTTAGCGGGATCAGCCCAGATACCTGCTAGCACCTGCGTTTTGCCCCTCTGCCCGGCCCAGCCTAGCCCACCCAAGTGCAGTATCGATCGATCACTGTCACTTACAAAACACTAAACACATAACTGCAGCGTTCGCAGAGTCAGGCCTGATCCCTGCGATCGCTAACAGTTTTTTTGGTAACATTTTGGTGAACTGGCAAGCACTAGCCCCAAGCAGCGTCAGGTTAGCGCCAGTACCGCTAACACCCACGCACGCACCGTACACCTCCCTTAGTGGTATAGTATCTGATCGGATCAATATCTGATCCGATCAGATCTATACTAGCGTCCCCAGCAGTTTAGGGTTCCCAAAAATGCAGTGTTAGTGGGATCAGCCCAGATACCTGCTATCACCTGCGTTTTGCCCCTCCGCCTGGCCCAGCCCAGCCCACCCAAGTGCAGTATCGATCGGTCACTGACACTTACAAAACACTAAGCGCATAACTGCAGCGTTCGCAGAGTCAGGCCTGATCCCTGCGATCGCTAACAGATTTTTTGGTAGCGTTTTGGTGAACTGGCAAGCACCAGCGGCCTAGTACACCCCGGTCGTAGTCAAACCAGCACTGCAGTAACACTTGGTGACGTGGCGAAACCCATAAGTGCAGTTCAAGCTGGTGAGGTGGCAAGCACAAGTAGTGTCCCGCTGCCACCAAGAAGACAAACACAGGCCGTCGTGCCCATAATGCCCTTCCTGCTGCATTCGCCAATCCTAATTGGGAACCCACCACTTCTGCAGCGCCCGTACTTCCCCCATTCACATCCCCAACCAAATGCAGTCAGCTGCATGAGAGGCATTTTCTTTATGTCCTCCCGAGTACCCCTACCTAACGAACCCCCCAAAAAAAGATGTCGTGTCTGCAGCAAGCGCGGATATAGGCGTGACACCCGCTATTATTGTCCCTCCTGTCCTGACAATCCTGGTCTTTGCATTGGTGAATGTTTTGAACGCTACCATACACTAGTTGAGTATTAGCGTAGAGTACAGCACTGCACAGACTAGGCACACTTTCACAGGGTCTCCCAAGATGCCATCGCATTTTGAGAGACCCGAAACTGGAACCGGTTACAGTTATAAAAGTTAGTTACAAAAAAAGTGTAAAAAAAAATATATATATATATATAAAATAAAAAAAAAATAGTTGTCGTTTTATTGTTCTCTCTCTCTCTCTATTCTCTCTCTCTATTGTTCTGCTCTTTTTTACTGTATTCTATTCTGCAATGTTTTATTGTTATTATGTTTTATCATGTTTGCTTTTCAGTTATGCAATTTTTTATACTTTACTGTTTACTGTGTTTTATTGTTAACCATTTTTTTGTCTTCAGGTTCGCCATTCACGACTTTGAGTGGTTATACCAGAATGATGCCTGCAGGTTTAGGTATCATCTTGGTATCATTCTTTTCAGCCAGCGGTCGGCTTTCATGTAAAAGCAATCCTAGCGGCTAATTAGCCTCTAGACTGCTTTTACAAGCCGTGGGAGGGAATGCCCCCCCCCCCACCGTCTTCCGTGTTTTTCTCTGGCTCTCCTGTCTCAACAGGGAACCTGAGAATGCAGCCGGTGATTCAGCCAGCTGACCATAGAGCTGATCAGAGACCAGAGTGGCTCCAAACATCTCTATGGCCTAAGAAACAAGAAGCTACGAGCATTTCATGACTTAGATTTCGCCGGATGTAAACAGCGCCATTGGGAAATTGGGAAAGCATTTTATCACACCAATCTTGGTGTGGTCAGATGCTTTGAGGGCAGAGGAGATATCTAGGGTCTAATAGACCCCAATTTTTTCAAAAAAGAGTACCTGTCACTACCTATTGCTATCATAGGGGATATTTACATTCACTGAGATAACAATAAAAATTATTAAAAAAAAAAAAAAATGAAAGGAACAGTTTAAAAATAAGATAGAAAAGCAAAAAAATAATAAAGAAAAAAAAAAATCACCCCTGTCGCCCCCTGCTCTCGCGCTAAGGCGAACGCAAGCGGGGGTCTGTCGTCAAACGTAAACAGCAATTGCACCATGCATGTGAGGTATCACCGCGAAGGTCAGATCGATGGCAGTAATTTTAGCAGTAGACCTCCTCTGTAAATCTAAAGTGGTAACCTGTAAAGGCTTTTAAAGGCTTTTAAAAATGTATTTATTTTGTTGCCACTGCACGTTTGTGCGCAATTGTAAAGCATGTCATGTTTGGTATCGATGTACTCGGCCTAAGATCATCTTTTTTATTTCATCAAACATTTGGGCAATATAGTGTGTTTTAGTGCATTAAAATTTAAAAAAGTGTGTTTTTCCCCAAAAAATGCGTTTGAAAAATCGCTGCGCAAATACTGTGTGAAAAAAAAAATGAAACACCCACCATTTTAATCTGTAGGGCATTTGCTTTAAAAAAATATATAATGTTTGGGGGTTCAAAGTAATTTTCTTGCAAAAAAAATAACTTTTTTATGTAAACAAAAAGTGTCAGAAAGGGCTTTGTCTTCAAGTGGTTAGAAGAGTGGGTGATGTGTGACATAAGCTTCTAAATGTTGTGCATAAAATGCCAGGACAGTTCAAAACCCCCCCAAATGACCCAATTTTGGAAAGTAGACACCCCAAGCCAGTGGCGTAGCGTGGGTTGTCAGCACCCGGGGCGAGGCAAGTAATTTGCGCCCCCCTAACCTGTGGGCTTTTAGCACCCAAGAATGGGGGCCCAGGTTCCTCCACTCACAGCCTGAGCCTCTGATTGGCCGCCTGCAGCCTTTTATTAATGGTTATATCTGAGATATCTCTTTGATTACAGTAGTCAAAGAGATATCTTCTCAGTATCAGCCAATAATAAAAGGCTGCGGACAGCCAATCAGAGGTCTAGATTGTAAATAACAAGGAGCACCTATATACAGCAGAGCAAGCAGCCAATAGTAACCCAGACGTAAGGGTTGTGCATATTATTTAATGCTAGACATACTACAGGAGACAGTCAGAAACTGCAGGCATACTATAGGAGATGGTCAGAGACTGCAGACATAATACAGGAGATGGTCAGAGACTGCAGACGTACTACAGGCAGGGCATTTTTTCTCAGAGAACCACCGCCTAAGAGTGGGAGAGTCTTATTGGAGCATTGTTAAATACTACTTGTGCATTCTGCACAGAGTGCAGAGTTCAGGAGTGCAGTATGTACAGAGTTCATGAGTGTACTGCGTACAGAGTACAAAGATCAGGAGTGTGCTATATATAAAGTGCAAAGATCAAGATTATGCTAAATCAGGAGTACCCTATATACAGAGTGTAAAGTTTAGGAGAGCGCTAGGTACAGAGTTCAGAGTGCAATTCATACAGAGTGAAGAGCTCAGGAGTGTACTGCATACACCGTGCAGAATTCATTAGTGAGCTACGTACAGAGTGCAAAGATTAGGAGTGTGCTAAATACAAAGAGAAAAGATTAAGATTCTACTACGCACTGAGTGCAAAGATCAGGACTGTCCTATGTACTAAGTGCAGGATTCAGGAGTGCACTACATACAGAGTGAAGAGCACAAAAGTGCAATGAGTTCAGGAGTGCGCTACGCAGAGTGAGCAGAGTTCAGAAGTGCACTGCATAGAGAATGCACTGCAGAGTTCATGACTGTGCTACGTACAGATTGCAGGGCTCAGGAATGCATGTCTCAAAGGACAGTTTACAACTCCCCTTCCAGTACAGAGCTCTCCTCCCACCGCCAAATCCTCTCTTCCCCACCTACAAAGTATCAGGAGAGGGGCTGCTACAGATGTGCAGCTACAGCTTACAGTAGGAGTGCAATGTTGTTAGGTGGGGAGAGGGGGCATTAGTGCAATGAGGGGGTATAGGCAATGATATTGGTGCTAAGTTAATAGGGCATTGGTGCTAAATGGGGGGGCAATGTGCTCATTTCTAACTTGGGGGAGAGTTGGAACATTGGTGCTAAGTGGGGGGATGTTTGGGATAAGTGGAGAGAGAGGGGTTACTTGGGATAAGTGGAGGATATTGGGGATACATGGGAGGAGAGGAGAAACATTGGGGATAAATGGTGATACAGGAGGGACATTGGGGATAAGTGGGGGGAAAGGAGGGGCATTGGGGATAAGTGGGGGGAGAGGAGGGGCATTTCAAATAAGTGGGAGGGTAGGGGAGGGGAGGGAGGACGTTTAGGATAAGTGAGGATTAGTGGGATAATGGGGATAAGTGGGGGAACAGGAGGAACATTGGAGGGACAGGAGGGACATTGGGGGGAATGGGAGGGACCATGAGGATAAGTGGGAGGACAGGAGGGACACTGAGAATAAGTGGGAGGAGGGGAGGGACATTGAGGATAAGTGGGGGAGAGGAGGAACATTTGGAATAAGTGAGAGGAGAGGAGGGGCATTGGGGATAAGTGGGGGGACAGGAGGAACATTGAAGGGACATTGGGGGGGACAGAAGGGACACTGGGGGACAGGAGGGACATTGGAGGGACAGGAGGGACATTGAGGATAAGTGGGAGGACAAGAGGGACATTGGGGGAAATGAGGAACATTGGAGGGACAGGAGGGACATTGAGGAAAAGTGGGAGGAGGGGAGGGACATTGGGGGAAATGAGGAATATTGGAGGGACAGGAGGGACATTGAGGATAAGTGGGAGGAGGGGAGGGACTTTGGGGGACAGGAGGGACATTAAGGGGAGAGGAGGGACATTGAGGATAAGTGGGGGGAGAGGAGGAAAATTTGGGATAAGTGAGAGGAGGGGCATTGGGGATAAGTGGGGGGACAGGAGGAACATTGGAGGGACAGGAGGGACATTGAGGATAAGTGGGGGGACAGGAGGGACATTGAGGATAAGTGGGGGGACAGGAGGGACATTGAGGATAAGTGGGGGTACTGGAGGGACATTGGGGGGACAGGAAGGACATTGGGGATAAGTGGGGGACAGAAGAGACATTGCGGGACAGGAGGAACATTGGGGGGGACGGGAAAGACATTGAGGATAAGTGGGAGGACAGGAGGGACATTAGGGGACAGAAGGAACATGGGGGGGATGGACGGGAGGGACATTTAGGATAAGTGGGAGGACAGGAGGGACATTGAGGATAAGTGGAGGACAGGAGGGACAGCGGGGGACAGGAGGGACATTGAGGATAAGTGGGGGAGAGGAGGAACATTGGGGGGGAACGGGAGGGACATTGAGGATAAGTGGGAGGACAGGAGGGACATTGGGGGACAGGAGGGACATCAGGGATAAGTGGGGGACAGGAGGAACATTGGGGGGGGCGGGAGGGACATTAAGGATAAGTGGGAGGACAGGAGGGACATTGAGGATAAGTGGGGGGACAGGAGGGACATTGGGGATAAGTGGGGGGCAGGAGGGACATTGGGGGACAGGAGGAACATTGGGGGGGCGGGAGGGACATTGAGGATAAGTGGGAGGACAGGAGGGACATGGGGGGGACAGGAGGGACATTGAGGATAAGTGGGGGACAGGAGGGACATTGGGGGGGCGGGAGGGACATTGGGGATAAGTGGGAGGACAGGGGGGACATTGGGGGGGACAGGAGGGACATTGAGGATAAGTGGGGGACAGGAGGGATATTGGGGGGGACAGGAGGGACATTGAGGATAAGTGGGAGGACAGGGGGGACATTGGGGGGGGGGGCGGGAGGGACAGAGGATAAGTGGGAGGACAGGGGGGACATTGGGGGGGGGCGGGAGGGACATTGAGGATAAGTGGGAGGACAGGGGGGACATTGGGGGGGGGCGGGAGGGACATTGAGGATAAGTGGGAGGACAGGGGGGACATTGGGGGGGGGGCGGGAGGGACATTGAGGATAAGTGGGAGGACAGGGGGGACATTGAGGATAAGTGGGGGACAGGAGGGACATTGGGGGGCAGGAAGGACATTGGGGATAAGTGGGGGGCAGGAGGGACATTGGGGGGGGGCGGGAGGGACATTGAGGATAAGTGGGAGGAGGGGAGGGACATTTGAGATAAGTGGGGGGAGAGGGTGATGCTCTGTGTATGTGAAGTGTACATCCGTTTCACATACCGCAGCTTACTTGGTCAGGAAGATCCGGTTTCCCGGAGATGTCATTTCATTGCATGTGGGGTAGAGCTGGCGGCCTGGCGCCGCACCGCCAGACTGGCTGCACAATGTAGAAAGGGGAGATCCATCATCCAGTCCAGAGCGGCGGAAGAGAAGACGGCGGCGGTTCACACACTAAGGCGGAGGCGGGACTCCTGGAGCAATCCAGCCCTGCCACCGCACGTGACCCCGTTCATCCAATCACCGGGCACCCGCTGCCCATGCCGGAACCTGGTGGCCAGAGCACTGCCAGTGACACCGTCCGTACACAGTTAGCATTTGGACGGAGTGTCACTGGCACCTGATGCTGCGCCCCCCCAAATTTTGCGCCCGGGGCCACGGCACCCCCCGCACCCCCCACGCTACGCCACTGCCCCAAGCTATTTGCTGAGAGTCATGTCGAGTCCATGGAATATTTTATATTGTGACACAAGTTGCGGGAAAGAGACAAATTTTTTTTTTTTGTTTTGCACAAAGTTGTCACTAAATGATATATTGCTCAAACATGCCATGGGAATATGTGAAATTACACCCCAAAATACATTCTGCTGCTTCTCCTGAGTACGGGGATACCACATGTGTGAGACTTTTTGGGAGGCTAGCCGCGTACGGGACCCCGAAACCAAGCACCGCCTTCAGGCTTTCTAAGGGCGTGAATTTTTGATTTCACTCTTCACTGCCTATTACAGTTTCGGAGGCCATGGAATGCCCAGGTGGCACAAAACCCCCCCAAATTACCCCATTTTGGAAAGTAGACACCGAAAGCTATTTGCTGAGAGGTATAGTGAGTATTTTGCAGACCTCACTTTTTGTCACAAAGTTTTGAAAATTGAAAAAAAAAAAAAAGTTTTTTCTTGTCTTTCTTCATTTTCAAAAACAAATGAGAGCTGCAAAATACTCACCATGCCTCTCAGCAAATAGCTTGGGGTGTCTACTTTCCAAAATGGGGTCATTTGGGGGAGTTTTGTGCCACCTGGGCATTCCATGGCGTCCGAAACTGTGATAGGCAGTGAAGAGTGAAATCAAAAATTTACACCCTTAGAAATCCTGAAGGCGGTGATTGGTTTTCGGGGTCCCGTACGCGGCTAGGCTCCCAAAAAGTCCCACACATGTGGTATCCCCATACTCAGGAGAAGCAGCTAAATGTATTTTGGGGTGCAATTCCACATATGCCCATGGCCTGTGTGAGCAATATATCATTTAGTGACAACTTTGTGCAAAAAAATGTGTCACTTTCCCGCAACTTGTGTCTAAATATAAAATATTCCATGGACTCAACATGCCTCTCAGCAAATAATTTACACCCTTAGAAATCCTGAAGGCGGTGATTGGTTTTCGGGGTCCCGTACGAGGCTAGGCTCCCAAAAAGTCCCTCACATGTGGTATCCCCATACTCAGGAGAAGCAGCTGAATGTATTTTGGGGTGCAATTCCACATAGGCCCATGGCCTGTGTGAGCAATATATCATTTAGTGACAACTTTTTGTAAATATTTTTTTTTTTGTCATTATTCAATCACTTGGGACAAAAAAAATAAATATTCAATGGGTTCAACATGCCTCTCAGCAATTTCCTTGGGGTGTCTACTTTCCAAAATGGGGTCATTTGGGGGGGTTTTGTACTGCCCTGCCATTTTAGCACCTCAAGAAATGACATAGGCAGTCATAAACTAAAAGCTGTGTAAATTACAGAAAATGTACCCTAGTTTGTAGACGATATAACTTTTGCGCAAACCAATAAATATACGCTTATTGACATTTTTTTTACCAAAGACATGTGGCCGAATACATTTTGGCCTAAATGTATGACTAAAATTTAGTTTATTGGATTTTTTTTATAACAAAAAGTAGAAAATATCATTTTTTTTCAAAATTTTCGGTCTTTTTCTGTTCATAGCGCAAAAAATAAAAACCGCAGAGGTGATCAAATACCATCAAAAGAAAGCTCTATTTGTGGGAAGAAAAGGACGCAAATTTAGTTTGGGTACAGCATTGCATGACCGCGCAATTAGCAGTTAAAGCGACGCAGTGCCAAATTGGAAAAAGACCTCTGGTCCTTAGGCAGCATAATGGTCCGGGGCTAAAGTGGTTAAAACACATATGGTGTTTAAAAATGGATCACACCAATGTAGATAATAGGATGCACTGGATGAAAGATGCAAGGGTCTGTCAGGAGTCCAGAAAATCATTGACCTTGTATACACACACACTAATTACAAGCAAACAGATCACAGGTGTGGATGGTTACCTTTAATAGCCATTCAAACCCCTTTGTGTCAAATTGTGTGCATGTTATCAGGCCAAAATCACCAGGGTATGTAAACTTTTGATCGGGTCATTTGAGTAGTTTCTGTTATCATTATAGTTTAAAAAGAGTAAACACGGTTGATTGATAATAAAAGGTTTCAGCCAAACACTATCCATGAGTGAAAGAAAAGTTTTTGTGTTATCATTCATATTCTCTGAAAAATGGCCAAGAAATCATAAATTCTACCTGGGAATGTAAACTTATGAGCACACATGATGTGATCTATATTATAACTACCGTATATTATGGTACTGATTTCTAATTCCTCATTCAACCCATTAGGCAGAAAGGGTATCAAGGGTGTATATCCAGAATGTTTCACGTTTGCATAATCTTGAGAAACGTTCAGCCTCAGATTGATATTTTGGTATTGCTTCAATATATTGCTAAAACTATGAGACTACTTTCAGACAATAACGCATGCAAAAGACTTCCTTCAGACTCTTTGCCATCTTTCAGAATAGAGGCAGAGACACTTATTTGTATTGTCACTTCTAGTCATGTAATTTAATAAAAAAGAAGCCTCCTTTCTTTCGACCTCATTATACAGTACAGCAGATTTTGTCCCGCTCTCTTCATATATCCACCTCTATTCACTGTTCTAATATTAGTTAAATATTATAATGCTGTTAGGTCATTTTCCTATTATCTACAGTGGGGACGGAAAGTATTCAGACCCCCTTAAATTTTTCACTCTTTGTTATATTGCAGCCATTTGCTAAAATCATTTAAGTTCATTTTTTTTCCTCATTAATGTACACACAGCACCCCATCTTGACAGAAAAACACAGAATTGTTGACATTTTTGCAGATTTATTAAAAAAGAAAAACTGAAATATCACATGGTCCTAAGTATTCAGACCCTTTTCTCAGTATTTAGTAGAAGAACCCTTTTGATCTAATACAGCCATGAGTCTTTTTGGGAAAGATGCAACAAGGTTTTCACACCTGGATTTGGGGATCCTCTGCCATTCCTCCTTGCAGATCCTCTCCAGTTCTGTCAGGTTGGATGGTAAACGTTGGTAGACAGACATTTTTAGGTCTCTCCAGAGATGCTCAATTGGGTTTAAGTCAGGGCTCTGGCTGGGCCATTCAAGAACAGTCACGGAGTTGTTGTAAAGCCACTTCTTCGTTATTTTAGCTGTGTGCTTAGGGTCATTGTCTTGTTGGAAGGTAAACCGTCAGCCCAGTCTGAGGTCCTGAGCACTCTGGAGAAGGTTTTCGTCCAGGATATCCCTGTACTTGGCCGCATTCATCTTTCCCTCTATTGCAACCAGTCGTCCTGTCCCTGCAGCTGAAAAACACCCCCACAGCACGATGCTGCCACCACCATGCTTCACTTTTGGGACTTCTACTGCTTAGAATTAAGGCCAAAAAGTTCTATCTTCCGTCGAGCCACTCTGCCATAAAGCCCCGACTGGTGGAGGGCTGCAGTGATGATTGACTTTCTACAACTTTCTCCCATCTCCCGACTGCATCTCTGGAGCTCAGCGAAGTGATCTTTGGGTTCTTCTTTACCTCTCTCACCAAGGCTCTTCTCCCCCGATAGCTCAGTTTGGCTGGATGGCCAGCTCTAGGAAGGGTTCTGGTCGTCCCAAACGTCTTCCATTTAAGGATTATGGAGGCCACTGTGCTCTTAGGAACCTTAAGTGCAGCAGAAATTTTTTTGTAACCTTGACCAGATCTGTGCCTTGCCACAATTCTGCAAATCTGCAAAAAATCTGCAAAAATATCAACAATTCTGTGTTTTTCTGTCAATATGGGGTGCTGTGTGTACATTAATGAGGAAAAAAATGAACTTAAATGATTTTAGCAAATGTCTGCAATATAACAAAGAGTGAAAAATTTAAGGGGGGTCTGAATACTTTTCGTCCCCACTGTAGATTTTTATTAAATCTGACCCATATTAGGTTCAGTGTTATTTATTCTGAAGAAGGTAAATGGTAACCAAAAATTTACAAATTTACAATTTAAAAAGTAACTCCACTTTCAAGGAGAAAAAAAAAACAAACAAAAAAAAAAAACATTCCATTCTGGGTGATCTACACTTACTGGCCACTTTTTTATAGGTAAACCTGTACAATTGCTTGGTAACACAAATTGCTAATCAGCCAATTACATGGCAGAAACTCAATGCATTTAGGCATCTAGACGTGGTGAAGACAACTTGCTGAAGTTCAAACCAAGCATCATAATGGGGAAGAAACGGGATTTAAGTGATTTTTGTTTATTTTTTAAAGATTTTTATTGTCACATGTAGATAGGTGAGAAAAGGACAGATTACAGATGACGTTCTACAATAAGGGCTGTATAAACCTTGATGTCCTAACAGGGGACAATCAGTTTGTATATCTTTCATCAAACTTACATGTACATATAACTTTTTTTTTTTTTTTTGTGAGAAAATAGAACCCATAGGAAAAAAAAAAAAAAAAAACACAAAAATTACAAAAGACACTCCATGAAAAACAAATAATGAAAACCCAACCCCACTCACCCTGCAAACAACCCCAACTTATTGTGTGCTTATAACCATAACCAAACAATGGATTGACCTCTGGGTCAAAGGTCTTTAGGAAGGAAAGATGATCATTTACCTAGCACATATAGTCCCCATAAAGTGTCAAACAAGCACCTAATCTTCCATGTCTGCGGATGGGGAGGGAAAAAAAAGGCAAAGTAAACAACCAAAGGATATGAATGTATATATATATATATATATATATATATATATATATATATATATATATATATATATATATATATATATATATATATATATATATATATATATATATATATATATATATATATATAAAAATATAAAAACTAGCGTGGGAATTTCGAATGCTACGTAGAGTCATGAGAACAGACTAGATCCAGAAGTTCCTCTGAGAAAGCTTACAGGCCATGCTGGAGATAATCCCAAGGGATGTATTTTCCACATAAGTGTATCGATGTATCTGTGAGTATGACAAAGATCAGAGTAGTTCCTCAGGTTCCTGAACACAGACCAATTGAACATTTATGGTGCAACCAAAAATTATAAACAGTAGAACAAAGTTCCTAGTCCTTAATAACAATGTCAGAAAGCAAAAAGCCTATTCGTTCTACGATTAGCAGCTGAGTTAGGACGCCCTCTAGCATCCAACCAGCGAGAGGAATCCGTGGGAGTATTAAAGCAGTTGTATACCCCTTTAGGGCATTTTCACCTACAGGTAAGCCTATAATACCTTACCTGTAGGTAAAATGAATATCTCCTAAACCTGTAC
Organism: Lithobates septentrionalis; assembly: GCA_037952835.1. Taxonomy (NCBI): domain Eukaryota; kingdom Metazoa; phylum Chordata; class Amphibia; order Anura; family Ranidae; genus Lithobates; species Lithobates septentrionalis. Next base: position 3,689,481 of record JBBDGP010000496.1, read on the forward strand.
GGTTCAGGAGATATTCACCTTGCATGCAGCCGCTGACGTCAGTGGCGCATGCGCTCTGAAGGTCCGGCGGATGCTGCTGGAAAATCAGAGTTCTTTGCCGGAAAGAAGACTCCCGCGTGCAGTGATGACATAGTGACTCCGGCCACTCACAGTGCTGGTGCCGCAAACCCGGAAGGATCACTGAAGCAAAATGTCAGCTCCCTCGGCGGTGACCGGGAGATGGTGCGGGGTCTTCGTTTTAAGGTAAGCGTTTCATAATGAGCTAGTATGCAGTGCATGCTAGCTCATTATGCCTTTGCGTCAGAAACCATGAATCAGACTGAGAAAGAAGTACAGTTAAATCTCACTTGTTTAATAATAATAAAAAACGGTAAACAGAGTAAACGTAGTCAAAACATAGCCAGAGTTCAGGAACCGGAACGGATAGTCAGACAAGCCAAAACGTCAGGGAGCCAGAGATGAGCATAGTAGAACAGCAAGCAGGATCTGGAGCCAGAAGGAATGTCAGCCAAGCAAGTCTTTAACAGGAACACAGGAGAGTGTCTCTAGAGATGTGACCAAGGAGAAGGTAGAGATCTGGGCTGGACGGCTTAAGTAGGCAGGACTGACGAGCAGGATATCATCAACAGGTGAGTCACTGTGGAGAGATAGGAGCTGGCAATTAGCCGACAGCTGAGCAGCCAGCTCATAGAAGGAAGGGCTGAACCCAGCCCTGACACTTTGCCTTTTAGTTTTTTTTTCCTGACTATTACAAGCGCTTTAAAGAAGTGAACCTTGCCTCTGTCTACGATTCGCAGTTTAGCAGGATAGCGCATACTGTAAACCATCTGTAAATCCCGGAGCCTCTTTTTGACATGTACAAAGCTAGCACGTTGTTTCTGTGTAGCTGCCGAAAAATAGGATAAGTAGAGATTCAGCTACCATTATACTTTAGCTCTCCCAGTGATCTTGCAGCTTAGAGAATGTTTTCCCGATCCCTAAAATGTAATATACACGCGATCGGTGGTCTCGGTTGGGCCCCTGGAGGTGGGGGCCTCGAAGGGATCCGGTGTGCTCGCTCTATGGTAAATAAACGAGAGAAAAGTAGCCTCTTCCATATTATCAGTAAGCCATAGTTCAAAGAAATCCTCAGGCTGCTTTCCCCCCACTCCCTCAGGAAAGCCCACAAAGTAAACATTATTCCGCCTTTGGCGGTCCTCCATGTCTCCCAGCTTATCTGTGTGTGCGGCTATCTCCTTCTGCATATTTTGTACTGAGCCTCCCATGGGATGAACTGTGTCTTCCAGGTCACTAATTCTTTGCTCTGCTGCTGTGGTTCTTTCCTTGACATTACGTGCATCCTGTTTAAGAAAGGACATTTCAGTTCTAAGGCCATCAATATGCTCAGTCAGGGTAGTTTGGCACATTGTATGGCCTCCATGATTTGCTTTAGGGAAAGTTCCTTATCTCCCCCCTCCAGCTCTATGCCCTCCACATCTGCCTGGGGCAGCCTGTCGAAGGAAGAACTACCTCTCAGAATATGGTTTCTGTGGGGCAGGGTGCTTGCCGCCAGAGAGTCTGTGTATAACAGATCAGCCGCGCACTTTGGTGTGTGCCGCTGTCTCCACGTGCCTCTGCCTCACTTCCACCGCCATCTTGAGATCCCCAGGTGAACCAGGCCAGGCATTCTCCTGCAGATTCCACGGGCGCCGGACTGTATTTGACCATGATGTCCAGTGCTTTAGCCACAGTGCACCTTCAGACAACCACCGATGTGGAGGATTTGAGTCTCTGACTCTCAGGATCAGCTCAGGATGAATTGTCCCGACCAGAGCTCCGGATCACCGCTACTCACATACCAGCCGCTAGCTCCACCCCCCGGCTTTAAGAGACTTTAAAGGTGGCATGCTTGTTGGTGCTAGATGGGCTGCTCAGAGTTTTTAAAAAACTGTTACTGGGATTTTCACGCACAACCAATCTCCAAGGTTTACAGTGAATGGTCCGAAAAAGAGAAAACATCCAGTGAGCGGCAGTTGTGTGGATGAAAATGCCTTGTTGATGTCAGATGAGAATGGGCAGACTGGTTTGAGATGATAGAAATGCAACAGTAACTCAAATAACCACTCGCTACAACCATGGTATGCAGAATACCATCTCTGAATGCACAGCACATCGAACCTTGAAACAGATGGGCAACAGCAGCAGAAGACCACACCGGGTGCCACTGCTGTCAGCTAAGAACAGGAAACTGAGGCTACAATTCGCACGGGCTCACCAAAATTGGACAATAGAAGATTGGAAAAATGTTGCCTTGTCTGATGAGTCTCCATTTCAGCTGTGACATTCAGATGGTAGGGTGAGAAAAATTGGTGTAAACAACATGAATGCATGGATCCATCCTTCCTTGTATCTATGGATCAGGCTGCTGGTGGTGGTGTAATGCTGTGGGGGATATTTTCTTGGCACACTTTGGGCCCCTTCGTACCAATTGAGAATCATTTAAACACCACGGCCTACCTGAGTATTGTTGTTGACCATGTCCATCTCTTTATGACTACAGTCATGACTTCTGATGGCTGCTTCCAACAGGATAATGCACCATGTCACAAAGCTCAAATCATCTCACCACTGGTTTCTTGAACATCAGGATAAAAGTTTTTCCGGCGCATACAGCTCAAAAAGATATATATCCAATTGGGCTGTAAAGTCCATATAGTTCATGGATAATACGAGGGGAAACGTCTATATGTATATTGCACAGGATGTGAGGCACTGGCGGCTGCTATCCTAAGCGACACCTAAGTGCAGTATTAAAACAATCATATATATTTCCAAGGGTTTAAAAACACTCAAAGGAATGCAATATAAACTCGCTAATTACAGTCAGGTCCATAAATATTGGGACATCGCCACAATTCTAATCTATGATCATAGATCTATAATCTATGTGCCTCCCACTTTTTAAGGGACCAAAAGTAATGGGACAGATTAACAATCATCCATCAAACTTTCACTTTTTTAATACTTGGTTGCAAATCCTTTGCAGTCAATTACAGCCTGAAGTCTGGAATGCATAGACATCACCAGATGCTGGGTTTCTTCCCTGGTGATGCTCTGCCAGGCCTCTACTGCAACTGTCTTCAGTTCCTGCTTGTTCTTGGGGCATTTTCCCTTTCAGTTTTGTCTTCAGCAAGTGAAATGCATGCTCAATCGGATTCAAGTCAGGTGATTGACTTGGCCATTGCATAACATTCCACTTCTTTCCCTTAAAAAACTCTTTGGTTGCTTTTGCAGTATGCTTCGGGTCATTGTCCATCTGCACTGTGAAGCGCCGTCCAATGAGTTCTGAAGCATTTTGCTGAATATGAGCAGATAATATTGCCCGAAACACTTCAGAATTCATCCTGTTGCTTTTGTCAGCAGTCACATCATCAATAAATACAAGAGAACCAGTTCCATTGGCAACTATACATGCCCATGCCATGACACTACCACCACCATGTTTCACTGATGAGGTGGTATGCTTTGGATCATGAGCAGTTCCTTTCCTTCTCCATACTCTTCTCTTCCCATCACTCTGGTACAAGTTGATCTTGGTCTCATCTGTGCATAGGATGTTGTTCCAGAACTGTGAAGGCTTTTTTAGATGTTGTTTGGCAAACTCTAATCTGGTCTTCCTGTTTTTGAGGCTCACCAATGGTTTACATCTTGTGGTGAATCCTCTGTATTCACTCTGGTGAAGTCTTCTTTTGATTGTTGACTTTGACACACATACACCTACCTCCTGGAGAGTGTTCTTGATCTGGCCAACTGTTGTGAAGGGTGTTTTCTTCACCAGGGAAAGAATTCTTCGGTCATCCACCACAGTTGTTTTCTGTGGTCTTCCGGGTCTTTTGGTGTTGCTGAGCTCACCGATGCGTTTTCTTTTTAAGGGTGTTCCAAACAGTTGATTTGGCCACACCTAATGTTTTTGCTATCTCTCTGATGGGTTTGTTTTGTTTTTTTCAGGCTAATGATGGCTTGCTTCACTGATAGTGACAACTCTTTGGATCTCATATTGAGAGTTGAGAGCAACCGATTCCAAATGCAAATAGCACACTTGAAATGAACTCTGGACCTTTTATCTGCTCTTTGTAAATGGGATAATGAGGGAATAACACATGGAACAGTTGAGCAGCCAATTGTCCCATTACTTTTGGTCCCTTAAAAAGTGGGAGGCACATACCCTGTTTCCCCGAAAATAAGACCTAGCGTGATTGTCAGTGATGGCTGCAATATAAGCCCTACCCCCCAAATAAGCCCTACCCTGTTTTCCCGAAAATAAGAACTACCCTGAAAATAAGACCTACAAGGACTTTAACTAGGGCTTATTTGGGGGGTAAGGCTTATATTGCAGCCATCACCGATAATCACGCTAGGTCTTATTTTCGGGGAAACAGGGTATACAAACTGTTGTAATTCCTACACCATTCACCTGATTTGGATGTAAATACCCTCAAATTAAAGCTGAAAGTCTGCAGTTAAAGCACATCTTGTTTGTTTCATTTCAAATCCATTGTGGTGGTGTATAGAGCGAAAAAGATTAGAATTGTGTTGATGTCCCAATATTTATGGACCTGACTGTATTATGGGGCGAATAAACATTTGCCTTGAATCTCTGAAAAATCATTGCAAAATGTGCTTACCTGTATTCAATTGATTTAATATGCTGTGGAAGTACTACACTGTATGTAGCAGAATTCAAGATGATGGAAGAGCCCAGTTGTGTTCATGTTTATTTTATATGTTACATGTACACATTACTGGCTTAAAGTGGAGCCAAAAAGATTAGAATTGTGTCAATGTGCCAATATTTATGGACCTGACTGTATGAGGTGAAAAGTATCCGCTACTCGTCTCCGTCCTGCAGGGGCCACCTGGGGTCTAGATCGTTGTGAAAGTAGCCTTATGGGGCGTACACACGGTCGGACTTTTCAGCTACAAAAGTCCGACAGCCTGTCCGACAGACTTCCGGCGGACTTTCGGCGGACTTGCGGCAGACTTTCTAACGAACGGACTTGCCTACACACGACCACACAAAAGTTCGACAGCCTAGTACGCGGTGACGTACACCAAGTCCGGCGAGACTATAAAACGGAAGTTCAATAGCCCGTACGACACCCTTTGGGCTCCTTCTGCTAATCTTGTGTTTATCTCGTGTTAGTAGAAGTTTGGTGAGAGACGATTCGCGCTTGTGAGACTCGTATTTTTCAGTTCGTTTTAACTGTTGTTCAGTCTGTGCTTGTGAGGTTTGTATCTGCTTTTCAGTGCGTTTAGTCAGTTGGCATTGAGAAATCTTTGTTTTATTGTCCGCTCGTTCCTGATTTTCAGGTCGCTCTTCACAGGCCTTGCTGTTCTTCAGTGTGTTCTGTTAAGTGCGTTCTGACCAGCCGACCGTTTTGAAGCCATGTTACCTGTACGTACTCGTCGTCGAGCTCGTGCATTGTATGTGTTTGGTGCTGTAGTTTATTCTTCAGACCAAGACCAGTCCATGAACAGGGCGAGGAGGAGTTCATGGACCAAGAATTGGTTGCTCCAGCGTGACCAGTTCTGTCACATGCCATTGCTCCGTGAGATCCGTGAGGATCCGTGAGGATTTCAGGAACTTTCTCCGGATGACGGACCCCGTTTTTGACCGTTTGGTGGCTTTGCTGACCCCCTATATCAGCAGGCAGGATACCTGCATGAGGCAAGCCATCACTCCGGAGCAGAGGCTAGTTGCCACGTTGCGGTACTTGGCGACAGGGAGAAGCCTGCAGGACCTCAAGTTCTCGACAGGCATCTCCCCCCAGGCTCTGGGGATCATTATCCCAGAGACCTGTTCTGCCATCATCCAGGTCCTGCAGAAGGACTATATTAAGGTAAGATTTTTTTCTTTTATTAGCATCACATGTTCTTTTATTTAATCTTTGATAATGTAATGTATTTCTTAGCTCAAACACTACTTACCATCATTACAATATAGTGTGAATGTCCCCTTTTTCTCCTCACACATGCTGGATTTTTTTCCTGTTCTTTTTTGTCATGCATGTATATTTGCCTTCAATAACCTCCCCAGCATACAATGCTGGGCACATATCCACCTAGTCTACTCAGTTTGAATGTATTTAGTCAGCTGCATTGTATTTTGTTTCCCCTAAACTCAATCCAAATAGTGTGCTTATAATTAGCAATTAGCTTGATTTCCCAACCCCCCCCCACCTAAACTCAATCCAAATAGTGTGCTTATAATTAGCAATTAGCTTGATTTCCCAACTCCCCCCCCCACCTAAACTCAATCCAAATAGTGTGCTTATAATTAGCAATTAGCTTGATTTCCCAACCCCCCCCCCACCTAAACTCAATCCAAATAGTGTGCTTATAATTAGCAATTAGCTTGATTTCCCACCCCCCCCCCACCTAAACTCAATCCAAATAGTGTGCTTATAATTAGCAATTAGCTTGATTTCCCAACCACCCCCCCCCCACCTAAACTCAATCCAAATAGTGTGCTTATAATTAGCAATTAGCTTGATTTCCCAAACCCCACCCCACCCCCCGTAATAATTTGCTAGAATGTTCTGTGGTGTTGATTTGTAAAAAGCAAATGAATGTTGCACTTTGCAAAATGCATGTGCACTCTACAAGTGCATTTGCTCCAGTGCTTTAGTAAATGAGCAGAAGCTCTGCTGATTTCCATCATCAAATCATATGCAAGCCACAAAGTGTTTTCATTAATTGCCCTTGCATGTGATTGTGTACTCCTTGCAACATGAAAGCCTTTTTACCTTACCTCATTTACTTTAAGCTGGGGAGCAACTGCACTTGCAGAGTGCGACAACTGCAGTCTTGTAGCCTTTTTAGTCCATAAATCCCTGCGTGTCCTAAAAGTAATATTTTTTTTGGATTTCACGGCCCCCTAAAATGTAATCAATGTTCCATCAGAGGGGGTGAGCAATCTGATAAGTGTGCCTTTCCATATTATTTCTTCCAGAAGATTTAAATAATTTAATGTTATACTGATGCTGGGGAATAATGTTTTTAATTGTATAATTTTCTTGCAATGTTATCTTCAAAATTACTGATTTTTGTTTTCTTGTTTGATTCCCCAGTTTCCTTCAACGCCACAGGAATGGCAGACTGTGGCATCCCATTTTGCCACCCGTTGGGACTTTCCCAATTGTGGAGGGGCTATAGATGGGAAACATGTCCACATCGTGCCACCACCCCATTCGGGGTCATACTATTTTAATTATAAGGGGTTCCACAGTATTGTTTTAATGGCGGTGGTGTCGGCACACTATGAATTTCTATATGTGGACGTGGGGAAGAATGGCCGGATGTCGGATGGAGGAGTATTTGCCCAGACGGAGTTCTGCCAGCGTCTCCAGAGTGGTGGCCTGGGATTGCCACCTGATGCGGATAACGTGGAAGGACTCCCCCTTTGTCTTCATTGCCGATGAAGCCTTCGCTCTGAGCAAGCACCTCATGAGGCCATTCCCCCAAAGAACCCTCACCCCGGAGAGGAGGGTTTTTAATTTGGTGTTAAGAGTGGTTGAGAATGCGTTTGGGATTCTGGCCAGCCGGTTCCGCCTGTTTCAAACCTCCATTAATTTGGCGGAATACAAACTTAATTTTATCATTTTATCGTGCTGCATCCTGCACAACTTTTTACACAAACATTCTCCAAATTATATAGTGCCAGTTGGGCCTGAGTCCGGACTTATCGGTGACAATCTTACGGGCCTGGATACTGTCCGTACTGGCTTGGCCCCCCAAAGTGCCCGTCAAGTTAGACAGCAATATGTTAATTATTTTATGGGTAGGGGGGCCATTGCAATGGGCCAGGATATCTAAATATTTAAAATAAAAAAAATCTTGATGAAATCTTGAATTATATTTATTGCTTGCCTTTCTTTTGGGCTTTCTCCTAGGTTATGGTCGAGCAGTTGTAGTGCCAACTGTATTTTCCTTGTAAATTTCTAAATAAGCTCCATTGCCACTGTAAACAACTTTTTTCAATTTATAACCAAACTGATACTGAGCATTGAAATAACAAACCACACATTTATTTAATTCCTAAGCAGATGTTTTTAATCTTTGGTATCCATTCAGTTATGCATTTAGTATAAAATGTTCCTAGCCAAAAATATAATGATATATTAATACATTTCGAATAATATAATTATACTTAAATATTTTTAGATAATCAAAAATAAAAATTTGTTGGGCATTTTGATTTTAGCAAACAGGCCTTTTTGTTTTTTTTTGTCTTTTAAAATCCTTTTTTATTTTTTTTTTGTTTTTTAAAATCCTTTTTTTTTGTTTTTTTTGTTTTTGTAAATCATTTTTTTTTATTTTTTTTTTGTAAAAAACTTTTTTGTTTTATTTTTTAAAAAATCATTTTTTTTTATTTTTGTTTTTTTTAAAAAACATTTTTTGAATTTTTATTTTTTTATTTTTTTGGTATTTTCTCAAAACAGGCCTCCTTTTTTAAATGATGTTAAACAGGCATATAATTTAACAGAAAATAATAAAGAGAAGGCCCAGAATGGGGTCAGCAAACCAGGAAATGAAGGACATGATCGATGTTTTGGGGTTTCAAAAAGGGCATTTAGATTCGAAAAAGCTTTCTACACATTTTCTAAACATCAATCATGTCCTTCATTTCCTGCTGCATACGATCCAGCCGATTACGCATTTGATCGATCTCCCCATTCCAGGCCATTATTTGAGCAATTAGCCGTTGGGCACTGTCTGTGGTGAAATAGTCACTTGTTGGACCTAAAGTGGAATGAAAAAAAAGATGTGTTTAGAAATATGCACACATACATAGTTTACCTTACCATAAAGCTGGTGTCTCAGACACTGACCTGGTGGGGTGCCCATGTCTCATAATTCCTGAACATCCTCGGGGGTGGCGCTGTTGCTTGACTCAAGCACAACCAGATCAACTAAAATAGAGTAGAAAAATTACATAAAATAAAAGGCAGCCATGCATAGATTACCGTAAGCTGGTGTGTCAGACACTCACCTGGTGGGGTGCCCATGTCGCCCACCTCTCCTTCCTCCACATCCTCAGTGGGGCTTGGGCTGATTTCCCAAGTATGTTCTTTTGCTTGGGGGGGACTGTGTTCTTCTTGTTGGCTGAGTGATTTTTCCCCTATGTGAAGCAAAAAATTAATATACTTAGCACACAGATATTTTAGTACATAGTAATCTTCAAACATTTGTAGTGAAGTGGTGTACAAATGGTCTGTTTGTGTAGAGTTCCTAGTTGACATAAATATTTAAATTTCTAAAGACATATCGGATAGATAGATATCTAGATATCAATATCTAAATTTAGTTACAAATCTTTTGATCTCTCTCTCTCTCTATATCTATAACTAAATATAAATCTAAATATCAAACAAAATCTAAATAAAAAAAATATATAAATTTAAATATTAAAAAACAATTAAATAAATTTCTATATCTACCTATATCTATATCTACCTATATACAGTGACTTGCAAAAGTATTCGGCCCCCTTGAACTTTTCAACCTTTTGCCACATTTCAGGCTTCAAACATAAAGATATAAAATTTAAATTTTTTGTGAAGAATCACCAACAAGTGGGACACAATTGTGAAGTGGAACGAAGTCTATTGGATATTTTAAACTTTTTTAGCAAATAAAAAACTGAAAAGTGGTGCGTGCAAAATTATTCGGCCCCTTTACTTTCAGTGCAGCAAACTCACTCCAGAAGTTCAGCGAGGATCTCTGAATGATCCAATGTTGTCCTAAATGACTGATGGCGATAAATAGAATCCACCTGTGTGTAATCAAGCCTCTGTATAAATGCACCTGCTCTGTGATAGTCTTGGGGTTCTGTTGAAAGCGCAGAGAGCATCATGAAGACCAAGGAACACACCAGGCAGGTCTGTAATACTGTTGTGGTGAAGTTTAAAGCCGGATTTGGATACAAAAAGATTTCCCAAGCTTTAAACATCCCAAGGAGCACTGTGCAAGCGATCATTTTGAAATGGAAGGAGTATCAGACCACTGCAAATCTACCAAGACCTGGCTGTCCCTCTAAACTTTCAGCTCAGACAAGGAGAAGACTGATCAGAGGTGCAGCCAAGAGGCCCATGATCACTCTGGATGAACTGCAGAGAACTACAGCTGAGGTGGGAGAGTCTGTCCATAGGACAACAATCAGTCGTACACTGCACAAATCTGGCCTTTATGGAAGAGTGGCAAGAAGAAAGCCATTTCTCAAAGATATCCATAAAAAGTCTCGTCTAACGTTTGCCACAAGCCACCTGGGAGACACACCAAACATGTGGAAGAAGGTGCTCTGGTCCGATGAAACCAAAATCAAACTTTTTGGCCACAATGCAAAACGATATGTTTGGCGTAAAAGCAACACAGCTCATCACACTCAACACACCATCCCCACTGTCAAACATGGTGGTGGCAGCATCATGGTTTGGGCCTGCTTTTCTTCAGCAGGGACAGGGAAGATGGTTAAAATTGAGGGGAAGATGGATGCAGCCAAATACAGGACCATTCTGGATGAAAACCTGTTGGAGTCTGCAAAAGACCTGAAACTGGGATGGAGATTTATCTTCCAACAAGACAATGATCCCAAACATACAGCAAAATCTACAAAGGAATGGTTCACAAATAAACGTATCCAGGTGTTAGAATGGCCAAATCAAAGTCCAGACCTGAATCCAATCGAGAATCTGTGGAAAGAGCTGAAAACTGCTGTTCACAAACGCTCTCCATCCAACCTCACTGAGCTCGAGCTGTTTTGCAAGGAAGAATGGGCAAGAATTTCAGTCTCTCGATGTGCAAAACTGATAGAGACATACCCCAAGCGACTTGCAGCTGTAATCGCAGCAAAAGGTGGCTCTACAAAGTATTAACGCAAGGGGGCCGAATAATTTTGCACGCCCCACTTTTCATTTTTTTATTAGTTAAAAAAGTTTCAACAATCCAATAGATTTCGTTCCACTTCACAATTGTGCCCCACTTGTTGGTGATTCTTCACAAAAAAAAAAAAAAAAATTATATCTTTATGTTTGAAGCCTGAAATGTGGCAAACATATCTATATATCTATATATATATATATAGTTATATCTATAGATATGTAACAAGGTTTATTAAAAGATCGTTTCAAACGATGAGAAAAAAATCGGATAGGAATGAAAAGCACATGGAGCAGTATACAAGGTAATAAACACAAGATAAAAACACGACAAGTACTTACTTTTTTTCAGCACTTTACGGATCCGTCTGTACTGATCCGGCTCCCTGAGTTTGAGGTCGGACCATCTTTTTCTAATTTGATCCTTGGAGCGCTGTACCCCAAAATAAGCCTGTAAAGTCTTCACCACCTTCGCCATTATTTTGGCTTTGCGCAAATTTGGCCGGGCGTACGGCCCATACTTCCCATCATAATCCTTTTTTTTAAGAATGGCCACCATTTCCACCATCTCTTTAAAGGACATATTGGAGGCCTTAAATCTAGGCATCACAGATCTTGACGTTCCGGCCTCCGGGCTTTCTTCGCTACCTGAGGTAGTACGCACCTGATGTGTCTCCGCCATTATTCACCCCACTACACGCCGTAAATAAAAATGGGCGGAGAACATGAATTAAAATCGAACGTCAGGGGCAGGCGACGCAGGCGGAGTTTCACACATGCGTAGTGTATAAAGAGGGGCCTTGTGCACGTGTCGTACGTACGTTCTGTGCGTAGAATTAAGGGGCGGAGAACATGAGTTAAAATTGAACGTCAGGGGCGGGCGACGCAGGCGGAGTTTCACACATGCGTAGTGTATAAAGAGGGGCCTTGTGCACGTGTCGTACGTACGTTCTGTGCGTAGAATTAAGGGGAGGAGAACATGAGTTAAAATTGAACGTCAGGGGCGGGCGACGCAGGCGGAGTTTCACACATGCGTAGTGTATAAAGAGGGGCCTTGTGCACGTGTCGTACGTACGTTCTGTGCGTAGAGTCAAGGGCGGGTTATATGCGTAAACAAAAAGAACGTCAGGGGCGGGCCAAGTAGGCGTAGTATTACGCATGTGCAGTGTATAAAGAGGGGCCTTGTGCACGTGTCGTACGTACGTTCTGTGCGTAGGTGATAGTGGACCGGGACGCTACTAAACGAAGGTAATTTTAAATTTATATTTTTGGTCAAGACTTTGTAGCAAGCAGCCTATATGGCTTGACAGATTGATGAGGCCTACATAGGGAGAAGATGATGAGGGTTTAGCAGAAACCTAATAAGTGTTTTTTGTCTTGTGACTTTATCTTTTACAGACATTATGAATCCCCTATTTAAGGATCCAGAGTTCCTTACTGCTTTTATTTCTAAATATAGAGAGATGAGGAATTTGTGGGAGGTGAAACACCCTCAGTATTATGGCAAAGCATGTGAGGAAGTCAACGCTGGAGAGACTTCTGTCCTTTGTCCAGGCGACCATCCCGGAAGCAACAATGGAGACATTGCTCAAGAAAATTGGGGTCTTGAGGAATATGTATAAGAGGGAGCATAAGAAGATCCAGGAATCAATGAGATCAGGAGCATCAGCAGATGATGTTTATGTACCCAGGCTGTGGTACTACAATCAACTCCGTTTTCTTGATGACCAGACTGAAGCCAGGGCATCACTTTCAACCCTTCCCTCCACCCTTCCCTCCACCCTTCCCTCCACCCCAGCAGAGGCTGATGAGGAGCAAGCTGGGTCTTCCATCCTGGATGAACCGGATATGACCATCTGGAGTCAGGTAAATTATTTTAACCAATATTTACTGTACTAATATTAATGATGTTAACTGGATGTTATAATTGTCTCAAAGAATTTTGCCCTCAAAATTGTGTATACATATCAATTGACAGTAGTGGCTAAATATGTTTGGCACCTGCTTGAAAAAATTAGGGTGTCTGATTAGACTCTTTTATTAACCACTTCAGCCCCGGAAGATTTTACCCCCTTCCTGACCAGAGCACTTTTTACAATTCGGCACTGCGTCGCTTTAACTGCTAATTGCGCGGTCATGCAATGCTGTACCCAAATGAAATTTGCGTCCTTTTCTTCCCACAAATAGAGCTTTCTTTTGATGGTATTTGATCACCTCTGCTGTTTTTATTTTTTGCGCTATAAACGGAAAAAGACCGAAAATTTTGAAAAAAAATGATATTTTCTACTTTTTGTTCTAAAAAAAATCCAATAAACTAAATTTTAGTCATACATTTAGGCCAAAATGTATTCAGCCACATGTCTTTGGTAAAAAAAATGTCAATAAGCGTATATTTATTGGTTTGCGCAAAAGTTATAGGTACATTTTCTGTAATTTACACAGCTTTTAGTTTATGACTGCCTATGTCATTTCTTGAGGTGCTAAAATGGCAGGGCAGTACAAAACCCCCCCAAATGACCCCATTTTGGAAAGTAGACACCCCAAGGAAATTGCTGAGAGGCATGTTGAACCCATTGAATATTTATTTTTTTTGTCCCAAGTGATTGAATAATGACAAAAAAAAAAAAAAATTTACAAAAAGTTGTCACTAAATGATATATTGCTCACACAGGCCATGGGCATATGTGGAATTGCACCCCAAAATACATTCAGCTGCTTCTCCTGAGTATGGGGATACCACATGTGTGGGACTTTTTGGGAGCCTAGCCGCGTACGGGGCCCCGAAAACCAAGCACCGCCTTCAGGATTTCGAAGGGCATAAATTTTTGATTTCACGCCTCACTACCTATCACAGTTTTGAAGGCCATAAAATGCCAAGATGGCACAAAACCCCCCCAAATGACCCCATTTGGTGAGTATTTTGCAGCTCTCATTTGTTTTTGAAAATGAAGAAAGACCAGAAAAAAAAAATTTTTTTTTCTTTTTTCAATTTTCAAAACTTTGTGACAAAAAGTGAGGTCTGCAAAATACTCACTATACCTCTCAGCAATAGCTTGGGGTGTCTACTTTCCAAAATGGGGTCATTTTGGGGGGTTTTGTGCCACCTGGGCATTCCATGGCCTCCGAAACTGTGATAGGCAGTGAAGAGTGAAATCAAAAATTTACGCCCTTAGAAAGCCTGAAGGCGGTGCTTGGTTTTCGGGGTCCCGTGCGCAGCTAGGCTCCCAAAAAGTCCCACACATGTGGTATCCCCGTACTCAGGAGAAGCAGCAGAATGTATTTTGGGGTGTAATTTCACATATCCCCATGGCATGTTTGAGCAATATATCATTTAGTGACAACTTTGTGCAAAAAAAAAAATAAAAAAAAAAATTTGTCTCTTTCCCGCAACTTGTGTCACAATATAAAATATTCCATGGACTCGACATGCCTCTCAGCAAATAGCTTGGGGTGTCTACTTTCCAAAATGGGGTCATTTGGGGGGGTTTTGAACTGTCCTGGCATTTTATGCACAACATTTAGAAGCTTATGTCACACATCACCCACTCTTCTAACCACTTGAAGGCAAAACCCTTTCTGACACTTTTTGATTACGTGAAAAAATTATTTTTTTTTGCAAGAAAATTACTTTGAACACCCAAACATTATATATTTTTTTAAAGCAAATGCCCTACAGATTAAAATGGTGAGTGTTTCATTTTTTTTTTTCACACGGTATTTGCGCAGCGATTTTTCAAACGCATTTTTTGTGGAAAAAACACACTTTTTTCAATTTTAATGCACTAAAACACACTATATTGCCCAAATGTTTGATGGAATAAAAAAGATGATCTTAAGCCGAGTACATGGATACCAAACATGACATGCTTTAAAATTGCGCACAAACGTGCAGTGGCAACAAAATTAATACATTTTTAAAAGCCTTTAAAAGCCTTTACAGGTTACCACTTTAGATTTACAGAGGAGGTCTACTGCTAAAAATACTGCCCTCGATCTGACCTTCGCGGTGATACCTCACATGCATGGTGCAATTGCTGTTTACATTTGACGCCAGACCGACGCTTGCGTTCGCCTTAGCGCGAGAGCAGGGGGGACAGGGGTGCTTTTTTTTTTTTTTTTTTTTTTTTCTTTATTATTTTTTTGCTTTTTTATCTTATTTTTAAACTGTTCCTTTCATTTTTTTTTTTTAAATCATTTTTATTGTTATCTCAGGGAATGTAAATATCCCCTATGATAGCAATAGGTAGTGACAGGTACTCTTTTTTGAAAAAATTGGGGTCTATTAGACCCTAGATCTCTCCTCTGCCCTCAAAGCATCTGACCACACCAAGATCGGTGTGATAAAATGCTTCCCCAATTTCCCAATGGCGCTGTTTACATCCGGCGAAATCTAAGTCATAAAATGCTCGTAGCTTCCGGTTTCTTAGGCCATAGAGATGTTTGGAGCCACTCTGGTCTCTGATCAGCTCTATGGTCAGCTGGCTGAATCACCGGCTGCATTCTCAGGTTCCCTGTTGAGACAGGAGAGCCAGAGAAAAACACGGAAGACGGTGGGGGGGGGCATTCCCTCCCACTGCTTGTAAAAGCAGTCTAGAGGCTAATTAGCCACTAGGATTGCTTTTACATGAAAGCCGACCGCTGGCTGAAAAGAATGATACCAAGATGATACCTAAACCTGCAGGCATCATTCTGGTATAACCACTCAAAGTTGTGAATGGTGTACCTGAAGACCAAAAAATGGTTAACAATAAAGCACAGTAAACGGTAAAGTATAAAAAATTGCATACCTGAAAAGCAAACATGATAAAACATAATAACAATAAAACATTGCAGAATAGAATACAGTAAAAAAGAGCAGAACAATAGAGAGAGAATAGAGAGAGAGAATAAAACAACAACTATTTTTTTTTATTTTTGTTTGTGTTTTTTTTGCAAACTTGTAACTTTTATAACTGTAACCGGTTCCAGGTTCGGGTCTCTCAAAATGCGATGGCATCTTGGGAGACCCTGTGAAAGTGTGCCTAGTCTGTGCAATGCTGTACCCTACGCTAATACTCAACTAGTGAATGGTAGCGTTCAAAACATTCACCAATGCAAAGACCAGGATTGTCAGGACAGGAGGGACAATAATAGCGGGTGTCATGCCTATATCCACGCTTGCTGCAGACACAACATCTTTTTGGGGGGGTTTGTTGGGTAGGGGTACTCGGGAGGACATAAAAATGCCTCTCATGCAGCCAACTGCATTTGGTTGGGGATGTGAATGGGGGAAGTACGGGCGCTGCAGAAGCGGTGGGTTCCCAATTAGGATTGGCGAATGCAGTAGGAAGGGCACTATGGGCACGACGGGCCTGTGTTTGTCTTTTTGGTGGCAGCGGACACTACTTGTGCTTGCCACCTCACCAGCTTGAACTGCACTTATGGGACTGGCCACGTCACCAAGTGTTACTGCAGTGCTGGTTTGACTATGACCGGGGTGTACTAGGCCGCTGGCGCTTGCCAGTTCACCAAAACGCTACCAGAAAAACTGTTAGCGATCGCAGGGATCAGGCCTGACTCTGCGAACGCTGCAGTTATGCGTTTAGTGTTCTGTAAGTGACAGTGATCGATCGATACTGCACTTGGGTGGGCTGGGCTGGGCCGGGCGGAGGGGCAAAACGCAGGTGCTAGCAGGTATCTGGGCTGATCCCACTAACACTGCGTTTTTGGGAACCCTAAACTGCTGGGGACGCTAGTATAGATCTGATTGGATCAGATATTGATCCGTTCAGATACTATACCACTAAGGGAGGTGTACGGTGCGTGCGTGGGTGTTAGCGGTACTGGCGCTAACCTGACGCTGCCTGGGGCTGGTGCTTACCAGTTCACCAAAACGCTACCAAAAAAACTGTTAGCGATCGCAGGGATCAGGCCTGACTCTGCGAACGCTGCAGTTATGCGTTTAGTGTTCTGTAAATGACAGTGATCAATCGATCGATACTGCACTTGGGTGGGCTGGGCTAGGCTGGGCGGAGGGGCAAAACGCAGGTGCTAGCAGGTATCTGGGCTGATCCCGCTAACACTGCGTTTTTGGGAACCCTAAACTGCTGGGGACGCTAGTATAGATCTGATCGGATCAGATATTGATGCGTTCAGATACTATACCACTAAGGGAGGCGTATGCTGCGTGCGTGGGTGTTAGCGGTACTGGCGCTAATCTGACGCTGCCTGGGGCGACGCATATCACCGCCGGGCGATCAAGGGGCTAAACCTTTATTCGGTAATAAACGGCGGGTGCCCTGACACTATAAAAAATAAACGAACTAACCAGCGTCACCCGTAACGGTTATACGGTGATCAGTGGTGAAAGGGTTAACTAGGGGGCAATCAAGGGGTTAAAACATTTATTAGATAGTATATGGGGGTCCCTGACGCTATAAAACGCTGACGGCGAACCTAAATATTTACCTCACTAACTAGCGTCACCAGCGACACTAATACAGCGATCAGAAAAATGATCGCTTAGTGACACTGGTGACGGGGGTGATCAAGGGGTTAAAACTTTATTAGGGGGGGTTAGGGGGGTACCCTAGACCTACAGGGGGCTAGCCCTATTTGTCCTAACACTGTAACTGTCACAAACTGACACTATGCAGCAATCAGAAAAAAAAAAAAAAAAAACCTGCTTGGTGTCAGTTTGTGACAGGGGGGGGGGGTGATTGGGGGGGATCGGGGGGCGATCGGGGGGGGGGATCGGGGTGTTTAGTGTGCCTGGCATGTTCTACTGTGTTGTGTGTGTGTTGTGCACTTACTCACATGTCGTCTCTCCTCGGGCCGGAACGGAAACTCCCGAGCCGAGGAGAGATGACATCACATCCTCTGCCTCTGTGTACTATACAGAGGCAGAGGATGTTTCTCATTGGCTGGGAGCGATTGCGAGGGGGGGCCACGATCGGATGGCCTCCCCCTCGTCTCTCAACTCTCCCAGCCAAATGCCGACCGCACCTGGCACCGGGGGGGGTCCGATCGGACCCCCCGCCCGCGGGAAGGCAATCACGTACCAGGTACGTGATTTTGCCTGCCCGTGCCATTCTGCTCACGTATATAGGCGTGAGGCGGTCGGCAAGTGGTTAAAGAGATGTATTCACATTGAATTTGCTAGTCATGAGAAGCAAATTGTGTGTCATTGATGAACCCCAAAAAATATACTAAAACTATGTCCTTTTTTTATACACAGGATGAGTCCATCCAGGAGGAATGTGTGGAAAGTGGCAGGCAGGAGGAGACCGGGCCCATGGACAGCCTGGAGGAGGCCGGATTCTCCATCATCCTGGAGGAGGCTGGGCCCAGTGTCAGGCAGGAGGTGGCTGGTCCCAGTGAGGTGGCTGGGCCAAGTGAGGTGGCTGGTCCCAGTGAAGTGGCTGGGCCCAGTAGGAGCCTGACCGAATCCCAAGTGCCTCCCCTCCGCCTTCCCAAAAAAAGGGCCAGGAAGGGGACGGTCACACAGGAGGCATCCCTGCGCCTCATGCAAGAGGCCACCCGTTTTTTGAGGAGCCCCCCCGAAGCGGAAGAGTCCTATGGCTGCTACTTCTTCAAATGGATTGGGAGCAGCGCCTCATTTGCGGGCGACTATTTGGGGAAACAATCCAGAAGGGGCTGCAGGGCACGCTAACACGAAACACCCAACTACATGAGGCAGCCCCCCCTCCTCCTCCTCCTCCTCCTGCCACAACTGAAACACCAGAACCACAGCCTCCAAAGAAGGCTACAGGGAAGGCTGCAGGGAAGGCTGCAGGGCAGCGTGGAGGAAAGGCTGCAGGGAAGAGAAGAAAGTGATGACCTGGGTTCAGTCTGGTCTGACAGAAGACGCAGGCTGTTGTAGTACCACAGTCTGGGGACATCTATATCATCTGCTGGTGCTGTTGATCTCTGGGATTCTTGGACCAGATTGTGCTCCCTCTTATATGGACTCCTCAAGATCCCAATTTTCTTGTCCACTGACTTTTTCCAGCGTTGACTTCCTCTTTATTTTATTTTGACCATGAATAAATGGATCTTTTTTGAGTTTATGAAAAGACTTTATGTGTTTTCTTTTAAATCATTGATTTTACACACAATGTTAAATTAACAAGGGACAACAATCTCATTGAGTTTGCAAAAACACACCAAAAATACATTAATAATGTTAATAATGTTCGAGTGGTAAGTCTTTAAAAAAAAAAAGATACATAACCAAAAACGGTTCTTTGGGTTAACTTTATGTAAAAAAAATAAAAAATCACTATAAAAACAAAACTAATAAAGGGTTCTTTGTGGTAACTTTACAAACATAAAAAAATAAATAAAAAAAAATTAAAAAAAATGGGTTTTTTGTGGTAACTTTACAAACATAAAAAAATAAATAAAAAAAAATAAAAAAAAAATGGGTTCTTTGTGGTAACTTTACAAACACAAAAAAACAAAAAAAAATATAGAGATAAACAGAAAAAAAGTTCCACAACAATCATAAAATAAATATCTGGATAAAAATTACAAGAAAAGATGACTCCACCAAAAAAAAAAAAAAGTGTAAAAAGTATTATTAGTATGGAAACATTGTTTTTAAAAAGCATACCATATCATTCATGAGATCAAAGAGGAAAAGAATCCAGAAATCAGTTTGGGAGAACTCTGTTTGAATATGAACAGCAAAACACCTTCGTTCTTTATAGCATTCGTAAAGAAGACATTAAATGCGCTGCATTCAACGATCACAGATTTTGCAGCGTGAGGAATGTGCTACCTACAATGCGAACACTAGTTTTACTAGACCGAGTGCTTCCGTTTAGTTTTTGCTTATGAGCATGCGTCGTTTTTTTGTCCGTCGGACTAGCACACAGACGAGCGGATTTCGGGGTCCGTCGTAGATACGACGTAAAGATTTGAAGCATGTTTCAAATCTAAAGTCCGTCGGATTTGAGGCTGAAAAAGTCAGTTGAAAGTCCGGAGAAGCCCACACACGATCGGATTACCAGCCAGCTTTAGTCCGTCGGCGTCCGTTGGACTTTTGTAGCTGAAAAGTCCGACCGTGTGTACGCCCCATTATAGTTTGAAGGAACAGCTGTTTGTCTGTGTCCATGCGCAAAGTGAATGTGAATGGAATTGACACTTTCATTATTGATCAGCTGCTGCACTTGCAGGTTTCTAATGAGGAAAGTTGTAAGGTCTGAATCACACAGCCAGGGATTGGTGGGCAAGCCAGCAGGGGTACGGCTGCAATGAGGGAAAGTGCAGCTGTCAAATTCAGCCTCTGATGTCGGGGATGTACGGGCCGATATGTGCTTTCAGACTCCTGACCCCACCACACAAACAGAGTGCCACCCTGCCCCTCCCTGATCCCTGCCCACAAAGGGCATTTTCACACTGGAGCGGGCATCGGTGGTAAAGCGCCGCTATTTTTAGCAGCGCTTTACCATCGTTTTTGCAGCGCTTTTCGGGCCCTAGCGGGGATCTTTTAACCCCCGCTAATGGCCGAAAAAGGGTTAAAAGCGTCGGCAAAGTGGCACCCTGCCCCTCCTTTTAACCCCCACTAATGGCCTAAAAAGGGTTAAAAGTGCAAAGCACCACAAAGCGGCACCCTGTCCCTCCTCCGGCCTCCGCCCACCACAGAGCGCCACCTGACTCTTCCTACTGAATCTGGCCACCAGAGAGCAGCACCTTGCCCCATCTCTTGAATCTGTCCACCACAGAGTGGCACCCGGCTCCTCCTCCTGACTCTGGCCACCAGAGCGGCACCGTGCCCCTCCTCCTGACTCCACCCACCACAGAGTGGCACCCGGCTCCTCCTCTTGACTCTGGCCACCAGAGCGGCACCGTGCCCCTCCTCCTGACTCCACCCACCACAGAGTGGCACCCGACTCCTCCTCTGACTCTGGCCACCAGAGCGTGGCACCCGGCTCCTCCTCCTGACTCTGCCCACCATAGAGTGGCGGTCTTCCGGTGACATGTGTTGTCTGGTGAGGTTGGTGCTCCACGGCAGGCTGAGGAGGGTGGACCCGGGCCCCCCAGGAGGACCAAGAGTAATGTGGTGGCAAAGGCCCCCACAGTGTGAAGCCAGATCCTCACCCTGCAGGCTATGAACCCCAGGTGCGGACAGTGAAGTATGCTGTGAGGGGGCCCATCGTCACCGAGGCCGGGGAGATCGAGAGGGGGCTGCAGAGGGTGAGTGACTACAACTCCCAGCATGACCATAATGAAAGGGGGACTACAACTCCCAGCATTTACTGAGTGATGAGGAGACTACAACCCCCAGCATGGCCTGAGTGACAGGGAAATTAGAAGTTCCTGTATGCATAGGATAAAAAGGGACTGTATGTATGTAACTCACTCCTGAACCGTACACTCTTCCACAGTGTGCAAAACCATTTTTAATGGAAGCTTTTTATTCTTTTTTAAATGATTGTACTGGGATTTGTGTCTGTGAGACTGTTGCTTGTGGCACAGCAATCAAAGCAGGAAGTCCGGCTTTTGTTTAAGCGCGCCCCATAAGCCCCTCACGCTTTTAATTATTTGGCCACACCCATTTTTGTTGCAGCGTGCGTAAGCACACTTCCTCTCTCAAGTCTCATTCTGAAGTTCAAAAGTTGGGAGGTATGCCTCCATGTTGCCCCATTGCATTTTAGAGAAAATGACAGCATAGCAGATTGAAAAGGTAATTTTTTAATAATGTTATAATACAATATGACTTGTATCACAATTGTCAGGGCCGGCCCTACCATGGGACCCAGTGGGACCATGGGTCCCAAGTGGCACTTTCAGGGGGGCGGCAAACTTCTGTTCTCCAGCCAGCCCATTCCACCCGCTCCGCTGTTTATTTCACAGGGACCGATCACGATTTTTTACTCCTACTTCCTGGTGACGGTGGAACGCACGATGTTGCGGACGTGATGTCATCAGCCGGAAATGATGGCCGCGTCGCCTCCCACGTCTTGCATCATTTCCGGCTGATGATATCACATCCGCCCCATTGTGCGTTCCAATGATACCAGGAAGTAGGAGTACACACCGGTGCTCTGCATCTACTGGCCTGATCGGTCCCCGTGAAATAAGCAGCGGAGTGGGCGCTGTGTATATCTCTCTCCTCACCTATCCACAGAGTCCCTTCTTGCTGCGGACACGACAGCCACTACACTGGGCATCAGGGCCGCTGTTACAGATCATGGGGCCCCATACAGCCTACCTGACAGGGCCCCCTTCAACCTGGTGGCAGGCGACGTGGCAAGTGACAAGCTGCATCTGCTGACAAGTGACGTGGCAAGTGACATGCTGAAGCTTTTGACAAGTGATGTGACAAGTGACACACTGCATCTGCTGACAAGTGACGTGGCAAGTGACAAGCTGCATCTGCTGACAAGCGACATGGCAAGTGACAAGCTGCAGCTTCTGACAAGTAATGTGACAAGTGACACACTGCTTCTGCTGACAAGTGACGTGGAAGTGACAAGCTACATCTGCTGACAAGTGACATGGCAAGTGACAAGCTGCATCTGCTGACAAGCGACGTGGCAAGTGACACGCTGCATCTGCTGACTAGGGATGAGCTGAACACCCCTTGGTTCGGTTCTCACCAGAGCTTGCGAACGAATCAAAACTTTGCACAAACGTTAGAACCCCATTAAAGTCTATGGGACTCGAACATTTGAAATCAAAAGTGCTAATTTTAAAGGCTAATTTGCATGGTATTCTCCTAAAAAGGGTTTGTGGACCCGGGTCCTGACCCAGGGGACATGTATCAATGCAAAAAAAAGTTTTAAAAATGGGAGCAGTGATTTTAATGATGCTTAAAGTGAAAAAAAAAGTGAAATATTCCTTTAAATATCGTACCTGGGGGGTGTCTATAGTATGCCTGTAAAGTGGTGCGTGTTTCCCGTGCTTAGAACAGTTCCTGCACAAAACGACATTTTTAAAGGAATAAAAGTCATTTAAACTACTTACGGCTTTAATGTAATGTTGGGTCCCAGTAATATGGATGAAAATCAGTGAGACAAACGGCATGGGTAACCCCCCCCCCAGTCCATTACCAGGCCCTTTGGGTCTTGTATGGATATTAAAGGGAACCCCGCACCAAAATTAAAAAAAGGAAAGGCGTGGGGCCCCAGGCCCTCTGAACAGCAGTATACAGGCGGTGCAAACAAGAGAGAGGCTGTAGGTTTGTTGTTAAGTAGAATCTGTTTGTCATTTTGAACAGGTACATTTTTAAAGTGTTTAGCTCCAGCCAAAAAAATCTATTTTAAGCTTTTAGGAAAACACAGGGAAGGGTTATCACCCTTGTGACATTTGTTTTGCTGTCTGTGCTCCTCTTCAGAAGATTGCACCTCACTTTCTGTCCCAATGACAAATGTTTTTTGAAAATTTGGGGGTTTTAGTGAAACAAGGATTGGTGATAAAGCATCAGTGGAAAGGAGAAATGTTTTTCCCATATTAACTCTTACAGGAGAAAATTTCCCTTCCTAGGGGTAGATTTCATCTCACTTCCTGTTGTCTCCTTCCATTTGCAAGTAGGAGTCATTTGTAAGTTGGATGTTTGAAAGTAGGGGCCTGCCCTATATACTCTGCAGAAATTGGGGCCTTAGGTGTTGGTGTTGCCACAACACTGTAAGCCCTCACAGGGCCCTGCTGTGAAATATTAGATCAAGAATTGTAATTACATGCACCTGTTGAACAGGGGCAGAAAAATTGGGCCTTTGGTGGTGGTGTTGGTGGTGCTGGGGCCACAACACTGTACGTCCTCACAGTTACTCTTGGTGGGCGCAGAAACGGGCCCTGCTGTGAAATATTGGATCAAGAATTGTAATTACATGTCCCTGTTGAACAGGGGCAGAAAAATTGGGCCTTAGGCACTGGTGCCACAACACTGCAACCCCTCACAGATACTCTAGTTGGAGCGCAGGAATGAGCCCTCCTGCAAAATACTGCATCAAAAATTGTAATTACACGCGCCTGTTAAACAGGGGCTGGAAAATTGGGCCTTAGGCACTGGTTCTGGTGCCACAACACTGCAACCCCTCACAGATACTCTAGTTGGAGCGCAGGAATGAGCCCTCCTGCAAAATATTACATCAAAAATTGTAAATACACGCCCCTGTTAAACATGGGCAGAAAAATTGGGCCTTAGCCACTGGTGGTGGTGCCCAGAACCAAAAATATTCTTACAAGCTATCAGCATGATCATTGAGGAGAAAGAGGATAGTCACTCAGCATAACAGGATAGTCACTCAGTATCAGCATAGGGAGTCTTGAAGGAATCTGACATTTCAAAAAAAATTATTCGGTTACATCAGCATCAGGTGCTTGGTATCTGGTGGTGATCCAAGACTGATTCATTTTTATGAAGGTCAGCCGATCGACCAAGTCCGTGGACACGCGCACCCTGTGATCGGTTACAAAGCCTCCAGCAGCACTGAATGTGCGTTCCGAAAGAACGCTTGATGCAGGACAGGCCAGTAGCTCAATTGCATACTGTGCAAGCTCTGGCCAGTGATCCATCTTTAAGACCCAGTGACCCAGAGGATTTCCGGTGGGAAAGGTGTCCAAGTCAGATCTTGCCCCTAGTTATTCCTGCACCATGTAAAACAGACGTTGGCGATGGTTGCTGGAACCGATCATACCTTGGGGCTGCGGACTAAAAAATTGTCTGAACTCATCTGTCAGACGGCCACCTTCTCCACCTCTCCATCTTTGACTGACCGAAGCCTCAGCAACACGTTGTCCAGGAACAGGAGTTTGTAACCTCCCAGTCCCTGGGAACACGTTGCACAGACCTTTCTGCAAGGCCTCCCGAAGATGTTTCATCCTCTACTCCCTCTGCGACGGCAAGATAAGGTCTGCAACCTTACCCTTGTAATGTGGATCAAGGAGGATTGCCAGCCAGTAACGATCCCTCTCCTTGATACCACAAATATGAGGATCCTTCCGCAGGCTTTGCAGGATCAGGGAGGCCATGCAGCGTAGGTTTGCTGAGGCATTTGGTCCGGAGTCCTCTGGGTCACTAAGGACTACATGACCGCAGCCACCTCCTCCCAGCCACGTACAAGTCCATGGGTTTCTTGGGACTGTAAACGATGACTTAAAGACTGCTGCTGATGCTGAGTGCCAGGCTCCACCTCCATGCTGACGCAATCCTTCTCCTCCTCCTCCTCTTCCTGTGTGATCGGCAGGCACGCAGGAACACTGTCTGGATAAAGGGGGCCTTGAGAGCTAAGGAAGTCCTCTTCCTGCCTCTGTTCTGCCTCAAGTGCCCTGTCCATTTTTCCACGCAGCGTGTGCGCCAACTGGTGGACAAGGGGGACAGTGTCACTGATGCATGCACTGTCACTGCTCACCATCCTCGTGGCCTCCTCAAATGGTGACAGGACAGCATCCCTGATCATGGCCCACTGGCGTGGGGAAAAAACTAAGCTCCCCTGACCCTGTCCTGGTGCCATAGTCGGACAGGTACTCATTGATGGCCCTCTGCTGCATGTGCAGCCGCTGCAGCATGGCCAATGTTGAGTTCCACCTGGTGGGCATGTCACAGATTAGGCGGTTCTTGGGCAGGTTAAATTCCTTTTGGAGGTCAGCCAGCCAAGCACTGGCATTATATGACCGGCGGAAATGTACACAGACTTTCCTGGCCTGCCTCAGGACATCCTGTAAGCCCAGGTACCTGCCCAAGAACCGCTGCACCGTGAGCCAAACAGGGCACATGGGTCAGTTGTCCCTGTCGGAGGGCGGAGAGGAAGTTGGTGCCATTGTCACAAACCACCATTCCTGGCCTAAGCTGGCGTGGCGTCAACCCCCTCTGAACCTGCCCCTGCAGAGCTGACAGAATCTCTGCCCCAGTGTGGCTCCTGTCCCCCAAGCACACCACCTCAAGCACCGCATGGCATCTTTTGGCCTGTGCACTTGCGTAGCTCCTTGAACGCCTACGAAGCACCGCTGGTTCCGAGGACAAAGCACAGGAAGAGGCAATGGAGGAAGAAGAAGAGGAGGTGGTGGAGGAGAGAGGTGTGTCAGAATCACCAGTAGTAGCATTTTGGAGGTGTGGTGGAGGAACAACCTCCAACACTACTGCACTTTGTCCTGCATCCTTCCCAGCTGCCAGCAGAGTCACCCAATGCACTGTGAAACTTAGGTAACGTCCCTGTCCATGCCTGCTGGACCATGAGTCAGCGGTAATATGCACCCTACCACTGACAGCCCTGTCCAGCGAGGCCAAGACATTGCATTCCACATGCCGGTAGAG
Source organism: Lithobates septentrionalis (assembly GCA_037952835.1). Taxonomy (NCBI): domain Eukaryota; kingdom Metazoa; phylum Chordata; class Amphibia; order Anura; family Ranidae; genus Lithobates; species Lithobates septentrionalis. The sequence goes on from JBBDGP010000496.1 coordinate 3,715,638, forward strand.
AGCCGGAAACGCCTTCCGTGAGAAAAAGTGGCATTTGGGAACCTGCCACTGAGGAACCGCACATTCCACAAACTCACGGAAGGGGGCAGAGTCTACCAACTGAAAAGGTAGCAGTTGAAGTGCTAGCAATTCTGCCAAGCTAGCATTCAACCACTGGGCATGTGGATGGCTGGGAGCGAACTTCTTTCTGCGGTGCAGCAGCTGGGTCAGGGAAATCTGCCTGGTACAATCTGACGTCGGTGTACCGATAGCAGATTGCCCGCAAGTACTTGGCTGTAACAAACCTAATTATACACCTTCATTCCTCTCAGTGCAGGTCTCAGAGAGGACTGAAGGTATAGTGGGGTTGGTGATCCCAGCTGATGAGGAGCAAGGAGAGGTCCTCTTTGTTCTTTGGTGTGGGCCTTTTAGGTACGCTTGCCAACGAACTGCATGGCAGGTCAACATATGTCTGGTCAAGCATGTGGTGCCCAAGTGGGTGATGTTTTGGCCACGCGAGATACGCTTGAGACATATGTTGCAAATAGCAGAGGTGCGATCTGATGCACTCATCTCAAAACAGGCCCACACCAAAGAACTTTTTGAATAACGCGCAGAGACAGCAGCGCCCTGCACATGCGGAGCTCTGCGGTGTGATGCAGTCAGTGTGCTGCCCTTAAGCTGGTCCCTGGAGGGCATCCTGCCTCATTGGTGATGTGCCTCCTCCTCCTCTCTCCTATCAGGCACCCACGTGGAGTCACTGACCTGGCAGTATGCTGCAGCAGGGGGAACATGACTGCCAGATTGCTGTCCTTCTTGGGCACCCCCTCTGTCTGGGCTCACGTTACTGCTTTCCTCTAGCTGAGTACCATCATCGGAGCCTTCAAAACGCTGGGCATCCTCCTGGAGCATGTACCCAACACTGTGGTCAAACAGTTCCGGGGACTCCTCAGGAGGACATGTTGGGGCTAGCTAAGAAGTGACTGATGCCATTGAGCCGAGGGAAGAGGCCGCGTTGGCAGCTTCTTTGCCAGACAAAGTACCCTGAGCCTGGGTGAGAGGATGAGGATGGCTTGGTCATCCACTTGACCAAGTCTTCCGCATGTTGCGGCTCAACACGGCCAGTGGCCGAAAAAAAGGCCAAGCGTGTCCCACGGCAACGTGCTGAAGAGGGTGCACTGTGTCCACGACCAGCACTGTTGCCTCTAGACACAGAAGCATGCGTTCGACTCGAACACAAAGCTCATCCCTACTGCTGACAAGTGACACGCTGCATCTGCTGACAAGTGACGTGGCAAGTGACAAGCTGCATCTGGTGGCAAGGGACAGTGGCAAGTGACACGCTTAGGGCTCCCACTGATTCTGCATTATGATAAGTTGAACAATTACATTTTATATTACAATGTAATAATAGAAATAATGCGTTTCAATCATCCTGACACCATAACAACCATGGTGCCAGGATGATTGAAGCGCCAACACCAGGTGTTTGGAGTAAAGTGGGCTGGTCTGGATGAAGTCCAGGGCCAAATTTTTGTTCCAGTCCAGCCCCGGGCAGAGCACTTGCTGTCATACCCCGACGGACTGCCCGCCCATCCTCTCCGCGGCTCCCCCCACACTGCTGCAGATAAATGCCATGTCGGGACAATAGGCAGAAACTGCAGGAGAAAGTCAGCTGAACAGCTGACAGCCAACAGTGTGAAGGGGGAGGAGCTTTCTGCTGTGAGCAGAGACCCCATGTTGGAAAAGGCATTGCTGGAGGCACAACTGACACTGTAAGCAAGTAAGTGGCACCGCCATTGATCCCATCCCCACCACCACTGCCTCTGACTAAACCCCCCTCCCCACCACCACATCTGCCTCTGACTAAACCATCCTCCCCACCACCACATCTGTCTCTGACTGAACCCCCCTCCCCATCACCACTGCCTCTGTCTGAAGCCCCCCACCACCACCGCTGCCTCTGACTGAATCCCCCCACTACCACCACCGCTGCTTCTGACTGAACCCTCCACCACCACCCCTGCCTCTGAATGAAACCCCCCCAATACCACAACATCTGCCTCTGACTGAACCCCCCACCACCACCGCCACCATTACTGCTGCCTCTGTCTGAACCCCCCCCCCCACCACCACCACATCAGCCTCTGACTGACACCCCCCCTCCCCATCACCACTGCCTCTGACTGAACCCCCCACCACCATCACTGCTGCCTCTATCTGAACCCCTCCACCACCCCCGCTGCCTCTGACTGAACCCCCCCACCACCACTTACTGAACCCCCCTCACCACCACAACATCTGCCTCTGACTGAACCCCCCTCCCATCACCACTGCCTCTGACTGAACCCCCCACCACCACCACCATCACTGCTGCCTCTGTCTGAACCCTGCCCCCCACCACCACTGCCTCTGACTGAACCCCCCCACCACCACCACCATCACCATTACTGCTGCCTCTGTCTGAACCCCGCCCCCCACCACCACCACCACTGCCTCTGACTGAACCCCCCTCACCACCACAACATCTGCCTCTGACTGAACCCCCCCTCTGTAATTTATCCCTGTAATTTATCCCTCCGACATCTCTCCTGTAATCTCTTTATCCCTCCACTGGAGGCTCCAACATTTCTCCTGTAATGTCTTTATCCCTCCACTGGAGGCTCCGACATTTCTCCTGCAATATTCTTATCTTTCCACTGTGAGCTCTGATATCTCCACAAACTCCGTCGGAGATTGATGACGTCACAACGACATCACCCGGCTCCTCCTCTTGTCCCTACTTAAACAGCCGATGCTATTTGCTTGACGTTCGTGCTAAGAACCTGATGCCAGATAAAGATCTCCAACAGAAGACTGCCGTCATCTCTCTCTATTGGGCGGGTCAGAGCCCTGACTATCATCTCTCTTTTGGGCTGGACAGAGCCCCGACTACCATCTCTCTTTTGGGCCGGTCAGAGCCCCGACTATCACCTCACTTTTGGGCCGGATAGAGCCCCTCCAACTTCCACCTGTTGGGCCGGACAGAGCCCCTTCCTCTATTAGTCAGAGACTCTCCTCTGCCCTACTGTCATGAACAGGTGTGACCAGAACCGTGTGATCTGCGACAGAGGACACCAAAATGTATATAAGTGAAAATATAATAATTTATTAAAGTAAGTGAATAATATAGTACAACCACCTCCAATATGACACAGTGCAATAACCAACCAACAGACAGAGACCCACAAGTAACAACAGACAGATAAGTACAATAAATTGCAAATACCAGGATCATAAACAATAGCCAGGCCAGGGTCATACACAGCAGATCAGCAGATGGACAGGGGATGTTCCAGAGACAGAAACGTAAGCCAGGCCAAGGTCATACACAGGGATCAGCAGATGGGGTCAGGAACACAGGACAGGGAGAGGATGGATGGATCAGACTGCAGGCAGGGATGCAAGGTAACAGGTGGGACAGGATAGGGATCGGGACAGGGAGACAGGATCAGATACATGGGTCACAGGTTCAGGGCACAGGAACAGGTTCAGAATCAGGATCAGATCACAAGCTAACAGGTCAGGGCACAAGGAAGAAACCAAGGCAAACATGTGATTGCTTGCCGGGTATTTATAGGCCTGTGATTGGCCTCAAGTGACACCTGATTGTAGGAGGTATTGTCTGCTCCATACTGCCAGGATCCAATCGCTGGTGGACGCCAGTACTGTGGCCCAAAGATGACATAACATCAACAGGGAAAAGCTCTCCTGACAGTTCCAAACTGCCAGGAGACACCTGCTGGTGGACCTCAGTACTGCATGCCAAATGACAGATATTACCAGCGGATGGAACATTTCCTGACACCTACTCACAGTCTACTTACTTTGCCCGAAGAAAACCTTACCTGTTCCTTTCCACATAGGAGACCAGTACATCTCTCAAGAAGCCACTGGGTGACTCCATCTCTAGGAATCCACTCACTGCAAGTATCTTTACGTTTCCTATAAACTTTGTCCCTGTGTAGTGCTACTAAGCTTAAGTTGCCTCTGAAGCTCCCCGTCGTGGCTGTGTATTACCAATCTAAAGAAAACCGATTGTATTTCCAAACTTATCTGAGTCTTCCTACCTGATAGCTGTTAAGGTTAAAGTTAACTGTTAAGAATATAGTATTCATAGACTTCCAAAGCTGTGATCCACACAATCCAACATAGTTCACTGCCTGAAGCAATACAGATAGCACGAACCTCCTACCAATAGGAATAAAATGGATCCATCAGAGGTAGTTACACACCTGGGGGCGTTCAATCAGAGACTTGACGCTCTTTCACAGATGGTCTCAAACCTCTGAGAACCAGACTCTCAAATCCTATGTCACTGTTAACTTACCTATTCGGGTTACACACCCCGACACCCCAGAACCGAAAATAAGCCCACCAGACATCTTCTTGGGGGATAGGAGAAACTACAGAGAATACATTAACGCTTGTAAACTGTTGTTTGTAATGAAAAAACGACCTTATGCCACAGATAGAACAAAAGTCTGCACAGCCATTTCCTACCTTAGAGGGGAACCCGAGCCTGGGCAAACACTTTCATAGAGAAAGAAGATCCAATCCTAAACTCATTTAGCGACTTCAGGGCCGTCATGGATCTATTATATGATGACCCCAGCAAGCAGATCTCCGCTGAGTCTGCCTTACATGCTCTGCAACAGGGAAAAAACCCTGTCAAAGATTACATCGCCAAATTTAAACTGTGGGCCACTCAGTCCGAGTGGAACCAGATTACCCTAAAAAATCAGTTCGGGCTAGGCTTATCAGAAACCCTGAAGGATGAATTAGCCCGCACTACAATACCCCCTTCATTGGATGCTCTTAGCTTACCTATGCAAGCTAATAAACCCCCACTTACCAGACTCTAACTACTTCAAAATTCTTGTCTCTCTGCAGTGGGATCAAACCAGAATTACTCTCAAGTCTATGATTGACACTTGACACATATTGTTAAAACCAATAAAATTCCTATATCCACTAAATGCAAACCTGTCTCTCTTATGCCCCGTACACACGGTCGGACATTGATCAGACATTCCGACAACCAAATCCTAGGATTTTTTCCGACGGATGTTGGCTCAAACTTGTTTTGCGTACACACAGTCGCACAAAGTTGTCCTAATTTCCAATCGCCAAGAACGTGGTGACGTCAACCACTTACGACGAGACTAGAAAAGGCCATTTCAGAACCAAGCGCGGCACCCTTTGGGCTCCTTTTGCTAATCTCGTGTTAGTAAAAGTTTGGTGAGAGACGATTCGTGCTTTTTCAGACTCGTGGCTTTCAGATCGTTTTCTGCGGTTCAGTTTGTGCTTGTGGGTTTGTATCTGCTCTTCAGTGCGTGCAAGCAAGCTACGCATGACTTGGATTAGTCATTGTGTTCTTGTTCGTTCGTTGCTGTTTTTCAGGTCGCTCTTCACAGGCCTTGCTGTTCTTCAGTGCGTTCTGTTACTTCGTTCTGAGCAGCCGACCGTTTTCTAGCCATGTTGCGTATACGTACTCCTCGTAGAGTTCGTGCTGTGCGGGGGCTTGGTGTTGGGGTCCTGACCTTGACACAAGTCCAGTCCATGAACAGGGTGGGGAGGAGTTCATGGACCAAGAATTGGCTGCTTCAGCGTGACCAGTTCTCTCATATGCCTTTGCTCCGTGAGATCCGTGAGAATAATCCTGATGATTTCAGGAACTTTCTCAGGATGACGGACCCCGTATTTCACCGTTTGTTGGCTTCGCTGACCCCCTATATCAGCAGGCAGGATACCTGCATGAAGCAAGCCATCACTCCGGAGCAGAGGCTTGTCGCTACCCTGCGGTACTTGGCGACGGGGAGAAGTCTGCAGGACTTAAAGTTTTCGGCAGGCATCTCCCCCCAGGCTCTGGGTATCATTATCCCAGAGACCTGTTCTGCCATCATCCAGGTCCTGCAGAAGGAGTATATTAAGGTAAGATTTTTATCCTTTAATATCACATTTTATTGTATTTAATGTTTGATAATATATTGTATTTCTTTCCTCATTCCCTAATTACCATGATTGTAATATGCTGTGAATGTCCCCTTTGTCCTCATGCATGCTGGAATTTTATTTTTATTTTTTCTCCTTCATACATATTTGCCTTCACTTACCTCCTTAGCATGGTCTCCTGCCCTATATTCACATCATGTAGTCACTTAACAATGTATTTTATCAGCTCCATAGTAGTGCTTTACCCTAAATACCCCCTAAAATGTTTAGAAAGCTGATTTGTGCATTAAATCCAGGCAGAGTGCCAGAGGCTTTTTTTGTGGTGTCCCCAAATCATTTTTAACCCTCCCTCCCCCCAACTGCTAAGTCAGCTGATCCCAATTCTCTGTCTATCCTCAATCATCTATCTGCTGACTTTGCCAAACCCATACACACTATACCCACCTCTTTTGTGGTCAGATGTATGGATGAATTCCCCAAAGCATGTAGTGCAAGGGCCTGCCTGAATACTTTCAAATGGTACTGTTTAAAGTTTTTGTATCCTATTTTTATCTTGCTAGGTAATAGCAGAATGTCCAAATGTGCTCAAATGTGTACAGTGTGTATTTATATCTTTGTATTATGACACTTCTTACCTGTCCAGTGGTCTGCCAATAGTGTAACTAAGGAGGGGCTGTTCCAAGTAATACCCATTATTTAGGCATTCGTCTCTCAATGAAGTGGAGAGGGCTACCTGTCCAAGATTCCCCTCCCCCCCTTATAATGTTAGAAATGGCCCATGAGAGGGGGGAGGGGGAATATGATAGGTGTACCTTATACTTTGGTGTTGTAAAATTCCCCTTAATAAATGTTATGTGGATGTTGGCCAAGAATGTTTGTGTCTAATCTGCTTTCCATGTTTGTGCAAAAATACTAATTTATTTTTGTTTTCCTCAACAGTTTCCTTCCACGCCACAGGAATGGCAGACTGTGGCCTCCCACTTTGCCCAGCGGTGGGACTTTCCTAACTGCGGAGGGGCAATTGATGGGAAACACGTCCACATCGTCCCACCACCCAACTCGGGGTCGTACTATTATAATTACAAGGGGTTTAATAGTATTGTGATGTTGGCGGTGGTGTCGGCTAATTACGAGTTCCTGTATGTGGACGTGGGGAAGAATGGCCGGATGTCCGATGGTGGAGTCATCGCCCAGACAGAGTTTTACAGGCGTCTCCAGAATGGCAGCTTGGACTTGCCACCTCCAGAAGACAATGTGGAAGGACTCCCATTTGTTTTCGTTGCGGATGAAGCATTTGCGCTGGGGGACCATCTTATGCGGCCATTCCCGATGAGGACCCTCACCCCGGAACAGAGGGTTTTTAATTACCGGCTGGCCATAGCCAGAAGAGTCGTGGAGAACACATTTGGAATCATGGCCAGCCGGTTCCGCCTATTTCTTACACCCATCCATATGGTGGAGTATAAATTGAATCATATAATCCTGGCGTACTGTGTTCTACATAACTTTTTATGGCAACATTCTGCCAACTATGCTGGCTCAGTTGGGCCTGAGGCCGGAATTATAAATGAAACAACCCTGACAGCGTTTGAAAGTGGCCTTCCTGGCTTGCCCTCCCTGAGTGCCCGTGATGTCCGGCTAAGATACCTTGAATTCTTTGCGGGTAGGGGGGCCATCAATATGCCAGACAATTTGTGAAACCTTGATCAAATAAAAAAAAAATTAAGCAAATCTTTGGTGACATTTACTGCTTGTGTTTGTTTTAGCTGACCCTGACCGAAATGTGGTGAGTCGTGAAAATGGCGTGATTGTGTAACCTTATACAAAGCACTGTTGGTTGTTATTTACTAAAGGCAAATAGACTTTGCACTACAAGTGCACTTGAAAATGCACTGAAGCTGCACTTGTAGTGCAAAGTGGATTTGCCCTTAGGAAATAACACCCATTGTCACAGAAAGCAGCAATTACATCACCACAAAAGTGTTGTAGCGTTGAGACAATAATCCACACATTCTTGATTAACAATCTTTTTAATACCTGCACAATCACATGTGCATTTAGAAAAGGTTTTTAAAACAAACCAACATGTTTGTTGTATAACAATTTTTGGGGTGGCATTATCAAAAATAGAAATGTCTATTTAAGATAAAACAGGCATGTGTAAAACCAACAAGAAAGACACAAATCTTGAACTTACAAAGTTCACATATGGTAAAACTTGAAGGCAATATCAGACATGAGTATTTATTAACTGTGTTTGATATTGCGTTCAGATGGGGTGAAGTCACCCCAGGAAAAGCCAAATTTTGAAGATGCACACCAATTTACGAATGTCAACATGTGTTAGCTGCCATCACGGGGGATCAAGGGACGTGTTTTGGGGGAGCAACCCCTTCTCTCAGCTAGTTTATTATTGAGGAAGGGGTTGCACCCCCAAAATGCATCCATTGATCTCCCGTGATGGCAGATAGCACATGTTGGCACACTGTGTGCATCCTCAAAATTTGGCTTTTCTAAAAATCGCTAAAACATTTTTAACATTGTAGCGGGATTTGGAGGGGTTTTAAACTCTCCCCAAAACATCAATGATGTTATTATTTTTTTGAATAACATCATTGCTGTTTTTCTTGATGTTTTCCAAAGCTAAATTACACCCCATGATCTCCCCGATCAGGATCTGTGCACTTTCAGAGGTGAAATGCCCTGGGTCCACAACATCACGATCACCTATAAAGAGAGAAAACCAAAAAAAAACAGGTATTATAAATATGCCGGCATCCATCTCTCACCTGAGTCTGTGGTCGCAGACACTCACCTGTTGTGGTGCCAATTTCCACCACGTCTTCTTCCTCCTCCTGCTCTTCTTGGGTTGGGGGTATTTCCCCTTCTTCCCGAGGTGGGGGGTCTGTGGTCTCCTCGGATGAGGGGTGTCCTCCGAGTCTTTTCTCCCCTATGTCAAACAGAAATGGTATAATTAGCACACAGATATTTGATGGCCGAAATATAAAGATGAAACATTGCTTGGAAGTGGGGTACAATTGTCTATTTTGGCAGAGTTCCAAGATGTAGCATTTTTATTGTCCGTTGTCAAGCTTCAAGACTTTACCTGTCTTGTACAAGCTTCACAGATGGGGACCCCCCTATAGTATACACTGGAGCACCTGTGTGGGCCCCCTAATAAAAAGGGTGTTCTGGTGTCCCACACTAGTGCTCCAGCGTCCAGATGTGAAAACAGCTGCTGAGTGTCCTCTCCTTACACAGAATCTAGTTTGCATTTCATTCTAGTCACAAACCCATCTACACAACCAAATATTTTTCATACAAGTAGGCCCTAAAAAATGTGGGCAAATGCAAATGGCCTAAACAATGGTGTTTTATAGGCCAAAAGAAAAATGTTTGATACGAACGAATAATGGGCCCATGAACATGAAAGTTGCCATTTTAAACTGTACAACACTTAAGAAAAGCACATGGAGCAGCACGAACGTAATAAAGACAAAAAGAATAGGAACACAGCACAACTACTTACTTTTTTGCAGCACTCTCCGGATCTTTCTGTACTGCACAAGGCTCTCTTAATTTCAGGTCCGACCACCGCTTCCTGAGCTGATCTTTCGATCGTCGTACCCCGAAATTCCGGTGCAGACTTTTGACCACTTTCGCCATGATCTTGGCCTTTCTGACATTGGGGTTGGGGTAAGGTCCATACTTTCCATCATAGTCGGCCTTCTTCAGGATGTCGACCATCTCCAACATCTCCCCAAAGGACATATTTGAGGCCTTAAATCGTCTCCTTCTGGATCGGGACATTTCCGGATCCGGGCTTTCCTCCTCCTCCTCCTCGTTGCTATAATTAGCACGCACCTGCTCTGACTCCGCCATGTGCTCTTCACCCACTGCGCCGAATGAAAAGGGGCAGGGAATAGACTAGAAAGAACGTCAGGGGCGGGCGGAGTTCCACGCATGCGCAGTGTGTATAAAGCGTAACACGCGTGCGTAGTACGTATGATCTGTGAGCGGAGGAAGGAGTATCGGAGGCGCCGATCGTGATAACGAAGGTAAGAGCCAAACTTGGGCCTATACTGCTTCTAGATTGAGGCCTATATTGTAACTAGATTAGGAGAGTTTAGCCTGACATTAGGGTTTGTCTTGTGTTGTGTCTTGCAGTGAAAATGGATATCTTGAATGATAGTGACTTTATGGCAATCTTCATTGACATGTTCAGGGAGCTGCCTTGTCTGTGGCAGATAAACCACCCACATTATAAGAACCAAACAAAGAGGAAGGCAGCACTGGATCAATTGCTGAAAATTGTGAAGCAGGTGATCCCCACGGCAGACACCACCTATTTGAAGATCCTAATTGGTGGCCTGAGGAGCACTTATCTAAGGGAGCACAAGAAGGTCCAGGATTCGCAGAGATCCGGAGCAGGAGATGACATCTATGTCCCCAGGATGTGGTACTATGACAGGCTGCATTTTCTGGCAGGCCAGACTGAACCCAGGCCAGCACTCTCCAGTCTTCCTTCCACGCTTCCTCCTCCCCCCCCCCCCCCAGCTGAGGCTTCTGACGCCCAACCTGGGCCTTCCAGGCAGCAACATGTGGAGGAGCCCAGCTTGAGCCAGGTATAGCATTCCTCTTAATAGTTCAGGTTGTCCAATCAATGATGTTAACTAGATGTTAGTTTGGAGTACTAATTTATGATTGTGATTGATGATGCAAAAACTAAAACCATGTCCCTTTTTCAAACACAGGGAAGTCTCAGCCAGGCCGGGCCGAGCAGGCTGCCTGATATGCAGGTCCCTCCCCTACACCCGCAAAGAGAAAGTGGCAGGAAGAGGAGTACCCTAGAGGAGGCTGCCATAGGTCTCTTTTGGAAGGCTACAGAGGCCCTGACAGCCCCCCACACTGTGGAGGAGGACTTTGCTGGCATAATTGCCTGTAAAATGCAGCGGATGGAGGAGGGCCAACAACTCATGTGTGAGTCATTAATGTTGGAAGCTCTCAATAAGGGGTTGAGGGCCCAAATAACATCTGCTACCCACATTTGTGACCTCACACATGGTCCTCCTCCTCCTCCTCCAGGTCCTTCTACTTCTCCTCCTCCTCCAGGTCCTACTAGTCCTCCTCCTCCTCCAGGTCCTACTAGTCCTCCTCCTCCTCCAGGTCCTACTCCTCCTCCTACCACATCTCCAACAGCAGAGCCACAGCCGGGAAGGAAGCGTGGAAAGAAGACCAGAAAATGATGACCCTGGGTCCAGTCTGGTCTGGCAAAAGATGCAGCCTCTTGTGGTACCACAGCCTGGGGACACAGATGTCATTGGCTGCTTTCCGGATCTCTGGGACTTCTAGACCAGACTGCACTCCCTAACATATGGACTCCTCAGGCCACCAATTTTGATGTTCAAGAATTGATGGCTGCCCTGGGGGTTCAAGGCTTCGCTAATTTCTGCTGTTTCTACAGTGTTGCCTCCCTCTTTGTTTGGTTCTGAGCCCTTAATAAAGGATTTTTGGTTTCAATTATACTCTCCTATGTGTGTTTTCCTTCAAAAAGGACAGTTTGTGAGGAGGCAGGTACATTTCTAAAGTACAATGTAAAATTAACAAGGGACACCAACACCAAACAATCTCCTTGAGATTAAATAATATAAGATATCAATGGTGTTGTGGTAACTTGACACATAAAACACACACAAAAATATTCTGGAGTAAAACTAAAAATAAAATAAAACAAAGATCAGCCTTGGAAAAAATACAAACCTAAAAAAAAAAAAAAAAAAAAAAAATGCCTTAAAAAAAAAAAAAAAAAAAAAAATATTTTTGTCAGATGTGACAAATCAAAATATATTGAGGGAATCCCGATAAATAATAAAGAAAGAAGTTTGTGAGAAGTCTGTGTGAATATGAGCAGCAAAACTATTTCATTCTTCTCACATTATAAAGAAGAAGAGAGTGCGGTGTATTAAACCATTTTTAACATTGCACCGTGATGAAAGTGTTGTATCCATTGCGAACGCTAAGTTTACCAGACCGAGCTGTTCCGTCTCGGAATTTCTTCTGAGCATGCGTGGCACTTTGTGCGTCGGAACAGGCCACACACGGTCAGAATCGACGCGATCGGATTTTGTTGTCGGAAAATTTTATAGCCTGCTCTCAAACTTTGTGTGGCGGAAAATCCGATGGAAAATGTCCGATGGAGCCCACACACGGTTGGAATTTCCAACAACATGCTCCGTTTGGACATTTTCCATCGGAAAATCCGACCGTGTGTACGGGGCATTAGACTTATTGACGGAACTACTTTAACCTCAGGTCCCATCACTACACAATCACAACCTCTGCTTATGGTGACAGAAAATACACATATAGAATACATCTGCCTAGATGTGATATCGTCTCCCCATTTCCCTCTCATCCTAGGTCTTCCCTGGCTGCATACACACAATCCCACTCTACATTGGGAAGACAGAAGTGTGCTCCTTACCTCTCAATATTGCCAGGAGACATGTTACAAAGAGACTTCTTTTTCTCAGGTGGAATCACTGCCCCCAGCGGAAGTCAACCTGGTACCTAGGGCATACCAAGATTTCGCTGATGTCTTCAGCAAAAGGAATGCAGAGCTTCTACCCCCACATAGACCATATGATTGTCCTATTGAGTTACTCCCAGGCAGCAAAATTCCTTTTGGACATATATATTCATTATCACAGCCTGAATTGGCCCATCTAAAAGACTATATGGCAGAAAATTTGAAGAAAGGTTTCATAAGACCGTCCACCTCACCTGCAGCAGCAGGCATGTTTTTTATCCGGAACAAGGATCAAAGCCTACGTCCCATTATCGATTATAGAGAACTGAACAAGATCACTGTGAAAAATAGATACCCCCTTCCTCTCATCCCACAATTATTGGAATGTCTGCAAACGGCAAAGTTGTTTACCAAACTTGATTTGAAGGGCGTGTATAATCTGGTCAGGGTGATGAATGGAAGACCGCTTTCCGCACTCGTTGCGGTCTTTATGATTACCTGGTTATGCCCTTTGGCCTGTGCAACGCACCTGCCACTTACCAGTTCCTCGTGAACGACATTTTCAGGGACCTTCTCGATGTTTGTCTAGTAGTATATCTAGACGAGATACTTATATACTTTGACAACATCGCAGACCATCGCAAGCATGTCAGGTGGGTTCTCTCTAGGCACACATAATTTATATGTCAAATTAGAGAAGTCCAACACATCACATTCTTGGGTTACATCATTTCCGAGAAAGGCATACAGATGGATCCTGGTAAAATCGAATTTATCCAAAAATGGCCCAGACCCCTGAATAGGAAGGCACTTCAAAGATTCCTAGGATTCGCAAATTTTTATCGTACAGTCATAAAAATTTTTTCCTTAGTTGTAAAACCATTAACCCAAATAACCAGTATTTACACCAACTATGCATGGAATACACTAACTCAGGAGGCCTTCGATACCCTGAGATGTCGGTTCACCACTGCACCCATCCTACGCTTACCAGACCCTAACCTACAATACATCCTGGAGGTAGATGCCTCCCATCTGGCCCTAGGGGCTATCCTATCCCAAAGATCGTCCATTGATGGACCGCTTCACCCTGTGGCCTATCATTCCCAATCCCTTACTCCCGCTGAGATCAATTACCCAGTAGGAGAAAAGGAGTTGCTAGCAGTGAAATCCGCCCTAGAGACTTGGAGACACCTACTCAAGGGTACCTCACTACCCTTCATAGTGTACTCTGACCATCAAAACCTCCAATACATTCAGCACAACAGAACACTCTCCTCCAGACAGGTACGCTGGGCTCTTTTCTTCGATAGATTCCACTTTGTCATCACCTACCGACCTGGATCCAAAAATGGAAAGGCTGATTCACTATCTCTCCTAGAACACCAAGGTACAACTGGAAGAAATTCCCAAATCATCCTACAGCAGAAAATTTTATGCACCATTTTGACCCTCAAAGAGGAATTGCAGCAGGCCCTAACCTCAGAAAACCCCCCAATGCAGTTTGAGACAGATGAAGGAGGGTTCCTCTACAAAAATAACAGGCTGTACATACCGACTCCTCTACACCATCGAATTCTTCGACTTACTCACGACATACCCCTAGCTGGGCATCCTAGCATCACCAGAACCCTTGATCTCCTTCACCGCCACTTCTTGTGGCCGAAAATGGAGGAGTCAGTAAGGGAGTATGTGTCCTCCTGCGAGACTCGTGCCCGCTGTAAACACGAATCTCGACCCCCTTTTGGTCTCCTCACAAGTCTCCCAATACCCGAAAAACCATGGCAGGCCATTTCACTTGGTTTTATCGTTGAGTTACCCCGCTCAGGCGGTTACAACACAATCCTAGTCGCAGTTGACTACCTTACCAAAATGGCTCATTTCATGCCCCTGACGAAACTACCAAACTCCAAAGAGATGGCCGAGATCTTGACACATGTTTTCAAACTCCACGGAATCCCTTCCAGAATTGTGTCAGATCGAGGATCACAGTTCATCTCCAGGTTCTGGAAAGCTCTCTGTCTTAAACTCCAGATTGACCATCGATTATCAACTGCCTACCACCCTCAAACGAATGGACAAACTGAAAGGGTAAATCGCTGTCTAGAACAATATATCCGTTGCTACTGCACTTACCTACAAAATGATTGGCATGAGTTACTTCCCCTAGCAGAGTTTGCATACAACAACAATACCAGTACTACCACAGGTTGTTCACCTTTTTATGCTAACTATGGTTTCCATCCCTCCTTCATGCCTCAGCAGATACCTACCAACAACCCTGCGGCTGAAGATTTTATCAACACCTTAAAGAACCTCATTCCTCACCTACGCGATAACATCACTAGAGCCCAAAGCAGACAAAAGGCCTACTACAATCTTCACAGGAGAACTCCACCCACATACAAGATTGGAGATTTAGTATGGCTGTCCACCAAACACCTTAACCTGCAGACGCCTTCACGCAAATTTAGTGGATTATTCATTGGTCCTTTTCCCATCCACTCAGTGATTAACCAGGCAGCAGTGAGGCTAAACCTACCGTCGTCCCTACGTATTCATCCGACCTTCCACGTCTCCCTGATAAAACCCTACCATCCCAACACCTTCCCCAGCTGAGTTCCAATGCCTCTACCGCCGGTTGAGGTTAACGGCCAGGTGGAATATGAAATCTTTCAGATCCTGGACTCCCGGCTATATAGAAACCACTTACAGTATTTGATCCATTGGAAGAACTACGGTCCACAGGATGACTCCTGGGAACCCGCCTCCGAGGTTCATGCCCCACGGCTTGTCCGCCTCTTCCATTCTCACAATCCTGACAGGCCTGCTCCCTTGACCCCCAGGAGGGATCCCTCGGGGGGGGGGTGTGTCCTGTAATGTCCTTATCCCTCCACTGGAGGCTCTGACATCTCTCCTGTAAGGTCTTTATCCCTCCACTGGAGACTCCGACATTTCTCCTGTAATGTCTTTATCCCTCCACTGGAGGCTCCGACATTTCTCCTGTAATGTCTTTACCCCTCCACTGGAGGCTCCGACATTTCTCCTGTAATATTCTTATCTTTCCACTGGGAGCTCTGATATCTCCACAAACTGCGTTGCAGATTGATGACGTCACAACAACATCACCTGGCTCCTTCTCTTGTCCCTATTTAAACAGCCGACGCCATTTGCTTAACGTTCGTGCTAAGAACCTGATACCAGGTAAAGATCTCCAACAGAAGACTGCCGTCATCTTTGTCTATTGGGCTGGTCAGAGCCCCAAACTATCATCTCTCTTTTGGGCCGTTTAGAGCCCCGACTATCATCTCTCTTTTGGGCCGGACAGAGCCCCAACTACCATCTCTCTTTTGGGCCGGTCAGAGCCCCGACTATCATCTCACTTTTTGGCCCGGATAGAGCCCCGTCTTCCACCTCACTTTTGGGCCAGACAGAGCCCCTCCAACTTCCACTTGTTGGGCCTGACAGAGCCCGTTCCTCTCTAGTAGTCAGAGACTCTCCTCTGCCCTACCCACAGTCTACTTACTTTGCCCGAAGAAAACCTTACCTGTTCCTTTCTACATAGGAGACCAGTACATCTCTCAAGAAGCAACTGGGTGACCCCATCTCCAGGAATCCACTCACTGCCAATATCTTTACGTTTCCAATAAACTTTATCCCTGTGTAGTGCTACTAAGCTTAAGTTGCCTCTGAAGCTCCCCGTCATGGCTGTGTATTAGCACTCTAAAGAAAGCCGATTGTATTTCCAAACTTATCTGAGTCTTCCTACCTGATAGCTGTTAAGGTTAAAGTTAACTGTTAAGAATATAGTATTCATAGACTTCCAAAGCTGTGATCCACACAATCCAACTGAAGCATTACACCCTCCCCATCACCACTGCCTTTGACTGAACCCCCCCACCACCACTACCATCACTGCTGCCTGTGTCTGAACCCCCCCACCACCACCACCACCATCACTGCTGCCTCTGTCTGAACCCCCCCACCGCCACTGCTGCCTCTGACTGAACCCCCCCCCCACCCCCGCCTCTGTCTGAACCCCCCCATCATTGCTTCCTCTTCCTGAACCCCCCCACCACCACCACCACTGCCACCTCTGTCTGAACTCTCCTTACCACTTCAGATGCATTGGATGGCATTCTCTTGCAATAGAAAAGTACTCTGAGTGGCTGGGCAGCCAGGATTTAATCCACATATGAGCAGGCTGGTTGTACTGAAGTTGATCCATTTTTTATTTTTATGTGATCACTGCTGGCAGCTATAGCATCCAGCAGTAATCATTGTGTTCTACCGGCAGGTAAGGCTCCCCATGTCCCTCCTCCCCCATCGGCAGAACACAATAGCGTTGTGGGAGGGATTCCCCCATCAACACTGACTGTAAACCATGGTGAAAGGAAAAAAAATGTATTATCTATGGTTTTCTTAAGTTGATAGGGATGATAACAATATCTAAAGATTTCAGTAATGCACAGGCAGGATGTTGCATGCTCTCCAGGTTTCTGGCAGGATCCACAAGTATTTATATGCAACTATCAAACAGATGTAACATAACAGGTTTAATGGTATATTTAAACAGGCCATGTCCATGTTTACACACACTTTAGTGTACCCAGTGCAATGCTAGACACCATGGTCCCTCTTTTTACTTACCTACATATATTATCTGTGTGTGGATCTTGACCTACTGTATAAAAGGTAACAAATAAAGGATTCAGTATGCTTTACTTTACAATACAGCCATGATAATATGACTCACCTTGCCAGCATAGTGGATTATACTCAGATCAGCCTTGCCTCGCAGTTGTCTAGGCCAGTGTTTCTCAACCTTTTTTCAGTCAAAGCACCATTTAAAAATCAAGGACAAATTCAAGGCACCCTTTAAAATTATGGACGGTCTTGCGACACCCCATTCTAAAATATAAAAAAACTATTCTAAATAGTTTTACATAATGCAGCAATATCCACACGTAGGACACCCAACATTAGATGTGATGTGCACACTGGTACTGACTAGTATTCCAATGTTTTTCTTCTCCCTCAATTTCTCTCCATCAGTCAACTAATGTGACCCCAGTGCTGAGGAAGAGAGGCAGAGGAGGGTCGAATGGGGATGCCTTGGAGGCGACAACCATCCTCCTTAATCAACTGATGACGTCATTGGTTGTTAGGATGCCAGTGTCTAGAAAAGTCGTAATGGTGCACAATGAAAACCCCAGGCTTGATCCATCTGCTGGCTTGTATACAATTTTTGATCAAATTTTTAGGCATTTTGCCAAGGCAACCCTGAAGAAGCCTCAAGGCACCCTGGTTGCAAAAGGCTGGTCTAGGCTTCTAGAATTTAGGATGGGTGCCAAGTTCTTGGATAACCTTCTCCACAAAACTTTTATCAGTGGCTTTGGGGAACCAGCATTCTTCATCCAGCAGGGACAGGACACCTGGAGGATTGGCCTGAAAGCAAGAACAAGGACATTAATCTCAGAATTTTTTTTTTTATTTGTCTGCTTTTTGTAATGCGTCAAGGCAGTTTTACTGTGCCTGCGCCCTTCTATGTGGTTTTCAGAAAGAAAGGAAAAATTAACTGCGCTTCAAAAACATATGAAATAAAAGCTGCGATGTCCTAAATGTGACACAAACACACAACGTAAAATGGGAAAATTGGTCATTCACGCTAGATCAATTGGTGTGTATGTGGCTGAAGGGTGCCACAACCTTTTTGGGTGTTTCTTCATATGGACTATTTCTTTAATATTTCACATTTATATTTCTAATTTTGTTTATATTCTACACTGACTTTTTTTTAAATATTCTTTGCACTAATTGTGATATATTATTGCATAGATTGTATATGTATCCACCAGGGGGGCCTGTGTATTCCCCCAATTCTGTATAGTGTGCTACACGATCACATTTACATATATTTGTTGCATTTTTGATTTTCTTAAGGTTGTGGCACCCTTCAGCCACATACACACCAATTGATCTAGCGTGAGTCACCAATTTTCCCATTTTATGTGGTTTTCAGGCAAACTCAACCCCTCCTAACTCACACTATATTCTTATTAGCAATTAGTGCTCTGTTATGGATCAGTCTGATTCCAGCATGGGGGCTGAACTGTGAACTATGCTCTATTATTTCCAAGGTGGGCTGCATGAACAGTACACTGTATGTTCACACCATGGTCCTGAACAGATGTCTTCAGGCCTATTATTGGGTGGTTGGCAATCAAGGTTGCAGAACATTGCGTGTGAGAGCCTTCTCCACTCGACTGTTTTTTGTTTATTGTTTTGTTTTTTGTTGTAGAGAATCCTCATTACTTTCTGTCCTGACAAGAAGTAAAGGGAAATCTCCCCAAAAAAGACTCAGTCAGTTTTGACTAGCACTTGGCTATAAAGTTGTACTTCATGGTAAACTGTTCATAACAGTCATTGTGCTGCCTCCTGCACATAAATCATCCTGTATGATAATCCTTCAGTAAGGCCCCTTTCACACATGCGGACCGTTCAGATCCGCCTGTCAGTTTTTTTAGGCGGATCTGAACGGTCGCTCCGTACAGCTCTATGGAGCCTCAGATGTCAGCGATGACATGTCCGCTGACATACGATCCGCCCCGATCTGATCCGCAAAATCCAGACGGATGGATGTCCTATTTTCCATCCCTCTGGCGGATCGGATGAAAAGGGCAGGCGGTCCGTATTCGTCCGATTTCTCCCCCCCCCCCCCATAGGGGAGAGCGGACTCTCCGATAGGTCCCTTCTTGCACAGAGTGCAGAGACAGACTTGTCATCCGCTGGCTCAGCGGGGATCAACAGAGCGATCCCCGCTGAGCAAGCAGAGTAGTGAAAATGGACAGCCCAGTATGAAAGGGGCCTGCATGGCGAGATGTAGTATACACACATATGAGAAAACCATGAAGGAGTTTGCAGCTGACAGTTGACAATGAAGCATCCAAAGCCTTATTTATCATAGAAAATAAATATACATTTTAGCATCCTAAGGAGCCATCCATGGAGCCAGCCTCTTTCCATCTAGGGAGCCTTGGCAAAATGCCTACAAATTGTGTACAAGCTGGTGGGTGGATCAAGCTTGCTTTTTGTTATAAAAAGCCACAAGTTTTCATTGTGCAACATTAATGCAACATTAAATCCCTGGGCATTGTGCGGGCCACCTGCAAGCGTCCTAACAACCACTGATGTCATCAGTTGATAACGAAGATGTCAGGTGACTGCACAGCATCCTTGTTGAACCTCCCCTCTCTTTCAGCACTGGGGCATGTTCACTGGACGAGAGAGAGAAAATGAGGGAGAAAAAATGCTGGCATACTAGTCAGTACCAGTGTGCAAAGTGTATTTGCTTTGCAAAAATACAGTAGGTGACCGCGATATTGTGTCAATCTTGCCGCTGTTATCGGCGAGATTTGACACCTGCGAGCCCTGTTGCTTGGGCCAGCGCCGAGCTGACTCGCTCATCGGGAAAGGAAAGCGTTTTTTTTCCTTTTGTGATGAGCGACGGGCAGTGCTGACAGCTGTCTGGTATTAATCATGAGGGGGAACGCCGCGCCAAATTTTAAATTAAAAAACGGCATCGGTTCCCCCCAGGGACATACCAGGCCCTTAGTTCTGATATGGTTTTTAAGGGGTACCCCCTATGCTGAAAAAACGGCGTTGGGGTCCGCCCAGAACCCATACCAGACCCTTATCCAAGCACGCAGCCTGGCCGGTCAGGAAAGGGGGTGGGGACAAGCGAGTGCCCCCCCGAACCGTACCAGGCCGCATGCCCTCAACATGGGGGGTGGGTGCTTTGGGGAAAGGGGGGGCCCTGCGGCCCCCCCACCCCAAAACACCTTGTCCCTATGTTGATGAGGACAAGGGCCTCTTCCCGACAACCCTGGCCCTTGGTTGTCGGGGTCTGCGGGCAGAGGACTTATCGGAATCCGGGAGCCCCTTTTAATAAGGGGACCCCCAGATCCCGGCCCCCCACCCTATGTGAATGAGTATGGGGTACATCGTACTCCTACCCATTCACCTGGGGGAAAAAGTGTCAATAAAAAAGCACACTACACAGGTTTTAAAAAGTAATTTATTAGGCAGCTCCAGGGGTCTTCTTCCAACTTCGGGGGTCTTCTTCCGACTTCTCCGGTCTCTCTGGCCTCTTCTCCCTGTGTCCGGTTCTTCTCCCGCTCTCTGGATCTTCTGCCGGGCTCCTCCACTATCTTCTGCTCTTCTCCGCCGTCTTGTTTCTTCTCTTCTTCCGATGTTGACACGACGCTCTCTCCCGCTGTAATGCTGTGTGAGCGGTGCGCGATGACTTATATAGGCATGGGGCGTGGTCACCGGGTGATGTCACCCGGTGACCCCACCCCATTATGACGTCACAGTCCCATCATGCCCCGCAGGGTCCCCCCTTTCCTCAAAGCGCCCACCCCCCCATGTTGAGGGAATGTGGCCTGGTACGGTTCAGGAGGGGGGGCCGCTCACTAGTCCCCATCCCCTTTCTTGACCGGCCGGGCTGCTTGCTCAGATAAAGGTCTGGTATGGATTCTGGGGGGGACCCCAATGCCGTTTTTTTCGGCGTAGAGGGTTCCCCTTAAAATCCATACTAGACCTAAGGGCCTGGTATGCCCCTGGGGGAGAACCCATACCAGTCAGCTGTCAGCCATGCCCATCTCTCATCGCGAAAAGAAAAAACAGTTTTCCTTTCCCGATGAGCGAGCCAATAACAGCGGCGAGATTGACACAATATCGCAGTCACCTACTGTAGGATGGAGGGGGAGTGACCTGCTGTGGTGACGTTAGGGCAGCACGTGCGGGATCACTGTGTACGGAAGTGCGTCATTCCCTCAGAGGCACAATGGGGAGGTGGCCGGCAAAAGGAGCTCATCGCATTGGATGGTCTGCTTACATGGAAAAACGCCCACCGATAACAGTGTTTACAGCGTCACTCTAGGGGTGAGTCACAGAAGGGGCGGGAACGTTACCGAGGCCAAATTGGCCATTTTTGATATGGAATCGTAGGAGAGGTACACTAGAAATCCAGACAACAATCATGTCATCGTGTTCTTCTATGGGAGACTGACATTACATGACGAGGGGGGCTTCAAGGCTGTCAGGCCACGCCCATTGTGTGTTTCCATAGCAACGCGTCCGCCGGCTGGGAAGTGTTCTATCGGATTATCTGATGGGTATTGGTAATAGTGGTAATCTTATGGAACAGACCCCCACATTATCACATTGCTCCATATCAGACGGAGATTACATTACAAACTATTCTTATATATTTTACATCCAATGGGGAACGAAAAAAGTGAGGGGGTGGTGCATGCTCTGGTGAGAGGTTGGGCCGAACGCCCGCACGTGCTAAACAGTTAGAACTGAGGGGGCGGAGCCTGCTCTGGCCACTGTCACTCAGAGCCACAGTAAGGAGCTGATAAGCCAGAGGAGCGCATCCCTTTGGCTGAGGAGTTTGCACGGAAATAATCCACGCCCACCCCTAATATGTTTGTATAGCAAAGTGTCCAGTGCAGAGACACTAATAGGGGGATTAAAGGAAGGGGCGTAAACCTTGCCAAGGCCAAGTCGGCCATTATAAATAGGAGTTAATATAATAAATGAGCTTGTTACATTAAAGGAACCTTATTCGGTAGCTTGCCAGCCAGGGGAGCAGCATAGTTCACTACTGTAAATGGAAATTTTGGGTTGCCAATGTATTATGTGATTTCAGTATGGTATGGACAATATGTATATCAGATGTGCATTGTACAAATCTTTTAATTCTAATCTTTTTATTTAAATTATTGCAGCGGTACAAAATATAAAAAAGACATAACATTTATAATATAACCATACTACAGTTACAATTAGCAAGAGTACTCCTTTTCTGGGTTTTGTGCCCCCCCCCCTCCCTTCGAGGAGCCAAACCTTTTACACACCTAGTTCCTGACATACTACCCTTCTCGTTACACTCTCTAATGCCGCGTACACACGGTCCTACTTTTCGTCTACAAAAGTCCAACAGACGCTGATGGACTAAAGCTGGCTGGTAATCCGATCGTGTGTGGGCTTCTCCGAACTTTCAACTGACTTTTTTAGCCTCAAATCCGACGTACTTTAGATTTGAAACATGCTTCAAAACTTTTACTTCGTACCTACGACGGACCCCGAAGTCCGCTCGTCTGTATGCTAGTCGGACGGACAAAAATACGACGCATGCTCATAAGCAAAAACTAAACGGAAGCACTCGGTCTAGTAAAACTAGTGTTCGTATTGTAGGTAGCACATTCATCACGCTGCAAAATCTGTGATCGTTGAATGCAGCGCATTTTATTTCTTCATTACGAATGCTCTATAAAGAACGAAGGTGTTTTGCTGTTCATATTCAGAGTTCTCCCAAACTGATTTCTGGATTCTTTTTCTCTTTGATCTCATGAATGATATAGTATGCTTTTTAAAAACAATGTTTCCATACTAATATAATACTTTGTACCTTTTGTTTTTTTTTGTTTTTTTTTTTGTGTGGAATCATATTTTCTTGTAATTTTTATCCAGATATTTATTTTATGATTGGTGTTGAACTTTTTTATATGTTTATCTCTAGATTTTTAATTTTCATTTTTTGGTGTTTGTAAAGTTACCACAAATAACCCATTTGTATTTTTATTTTTTAGTTTTATTTGTTACTTTATTTTTTTATATTTTTTAGTTTTGTAAAGTTACCACAAATAACCCATTTGTATTTTTTTTTTTTTATTTTTATTTGTTACTTTATTTTGTTTATCTTTTTTAGGTTTGTAAAGTTACCACAAATAACCCATTTGTATTTTATTTATTTTTTTTTTTTTTTTTTTTATTTTTTAGGTTTGTAAAGTTACTACAAAGAACCCATTATAATGTTTTTTTTTTCTAGTGATTATTTGTTATTTTAAAGATAAAGTTAACCCAAAGCACCGTTTTTGGTTATGTATATTTTTGTTCTTTCCCAGACTTACCACTCGAACATTATTAACATTAGTAATGTATTTTTGTTGTGTTTTTGCAAACTCAATGAGATTGTTGTCCCTTGATAATTTAACATTGTGTGTAAAATCAATGATTTAAAAGAAAACACATAAAATCTTTTGCTAAACTCAAAAAAAGATCCATTTATTCATGGTCAAAATAAAAAAAAAGAGGAAGTCAACGCTGGAAAAAGTCTGTGTACCAGAAAATTGGGATCTTGAGGAGTCCATATAAGAGGGAGCACAATCTGGTCCAAGAATCCCAGAGATCAACAGCACCAGCAGATGATATAGATGTCCCCAGACTGTGGTACTACAACAGCCTGCGTCTTCTGTCAGACCAGACTGAACCCAGGTCATCACTTTCTTCTCTTCCCTGCAGCCTTCCCTCCACGCTGCCCTGCACCCTTCCCTGCAGCCTTCCCTGTAGCCTTCTTTGGAGGCTGTGGCTGTGGTGTTTCAGTTGTGGCAGGAGGAGGAGGAGGAGGAGGAGGAGGAGGAGGAGGAGGAGGAGGGGGGGCTGCCTCATGTAGTTGGGTGTTTCGGGTTAGCGTGCCCTGCAGCCCCTTCTGTATAGTTTCCCCAAATAGGCGCTCGCAAATGAGACGCTGCTCCCAGTCCATTTGTAGAAGCCTGCTGGCTAAGTAGCAGCCATAGGCCTCTTCTGCTTCGGGGGGGCTCCTCAGAAAACGTGTGGCCTCTTGCATGAGGCGCAGGGATGCCTCTTGTGTGACGGCCCCCTTCCTGGCCCTTTTTTTGGGAAGGCGGAGGGGAGGCACTTGGGATTGGGTCATGCTCCTACTGGGCCCAGCCACCTCACTGGGAGCAGCCACCTCACTTGGCCCAGCCACCTCACTGGGACCAGCCACCTCCTGCCTGACACTGGGCCCAGCCTCCTCCAGGATGATGGGGAATCTGGCCTCCTCCAGGCTGTCCATGGGCCCGGTCTCCTCCTGCCTGCCACTTTCCCCACATTCCTCCTGGATGGACTCATCCTGTGTATAAAAAAAGGACATAGTTTTAGTATATTTTTTGGGGTTCATCAATGACACACAATTTATTTCTCATGACTAGCAAATTTAATGTGAATACATCTCTTTAAGAAAAGAGTCTAATCAGACACCCTAATTTTTTCTAGCAGGTGCCAAACATATTTAGCTACTCCTGTCAATTGATATGTCTACACAATTTTGAGTGCAAAAATCTGTGAGAAAATTCTAACATCCAGTTAACCTCATTAATATTAGTACAGTAAATATTGTTTAAACTAATTTACCTGACTCCAGATGGTCATATCTGGTTCATCCAGGATGGAAGACCCAGCTTGCTCCTCATCAGCCTCTGCTGGGGTGGAGGGAAGGGTGGAGGGAAGGGTGGAGGGAAGGGTTGAAAGTGATGCCCTGGCTTCAGTCTGGTCATCAAGAAAACGTAGCTGATTGTAGTACCACAGCCTGGGTACATAAACATCATCTGCTGATGCTCCTGATCTCATAGATTCCTGGATCTTCTTATGCTCCCTCTTATACATATTCCTCAAGCCCCCAATTTTCTTGAGCAATATCTCCATTGTTGCGTCCGGGATGGTCGCCTGGACAAAGGACAGAAGTCTCTCCAGCGTTGACTTCCTCACATGCTTAGCATAATACTGAGGGTGTTTTACCTCCCACAAATTCCTCATCTCTCGATATTTCGTGATGAAAGCAGTAAGGAACTCTGGATCCTTAAATAGGGGATTCATTATATCTGGAAAATATAAAGTCACAAGACAAAAAACACTTATTAGGTTTCTGCTAACCCCTCATCATCTTCTCCCTATGTAGGCCTCATCAATCTATCAAGCCATATAGGCCGCTTGCTCGAAAGTCATGACCATAAAACCCCCCCCCCCCAAAAAAAAAACAAATAAAAATGAAATTAAAATTACCTTCGTTTTGTAACGTCCTGGTCCACTATCACCTACGCACAGTACGTACGTACGACACGTGCACAAGGCCCCTCTTTATACACTACGCATGTGTGAAACTCCGCCTGCGTCGCCCGCCCCTGACGTTCGAAATTAACTCATGTTCTCCGCCCCCTAATTCGACGCACAGAACGTACGTACGACACGTGCACAAGGCCCCTCTTTATACACTACGCATGTGTGAAACTCCGCCTGCGTCGCCCGCCCCTGACGTTCGAAATTAACTCATGTTCTCCGCCCATTTTTTGTTACGGCGCGTAGTGGAGTTAAAGAATGGCGGAGTCACCTGAAATGTTGACGACCTCAGGTAGTGGAGACAGCCCGGAGGCTGGAACGTCAACGAAATCTATGAGGCCTAGATTTAAGGCCTCTAATATGAGTTTTAAAGAGATGGTGGAGATGGTGGCCATTCTTCACAAAGACGACTATGATGGCAATTATGGGCCGTACGTACGGCCAAATTTGCGCAAGGCCAAAATCATGGCGAAGGTCGTGGAGACTTTGCAGGCATCTTTTGGGGTCCAGCGCTCCAAAGATCAATTGCGAAAAAGATGGTCTGACCTGAAACTCAGGGAGCCGGATCAATACCGACGTATCCGGAAAGTTCTTAAAAAAAGTAAGTACTTGTCGTGTTTTTCTCTTGTGTTTATTACCTTGTATACTGCTCCATGTGCTTTTCCTTCCTATATGAATTTTTGTTCATCGTTTTAAACGATCTTTTAATAAACCTCGTTACATATCCATATATCTCGAGATATATATATATATATATATTTATATATTTATATATATATATTTAAATATATATATATATATATATATATATATATATATATATATATATTTATATATATTTATATATATATATTTATATATATATATTTATATATATTTATATATATATATATATATATATATATATATATATATATATATATTTATATATATATATTTATATTTATATATATATATATATATATATTTATATATATATATTTATATTTATATATATATATATATATATATATATTTATATATATATATTTATATATATATATTTATATCTATATATCTATATATATTTATATCTATATATCTATATCTATATCTATATCTATATCTATATCTATATCTATATCTATATCTATATCTATATCTATATCTATATATTTCTATATATCATATATAGATATATATATATATATATATATATATAGATATATATAGATATAGATATATATATATAGAGAGAGCGAGATATATATAGATAGGTAGATAGATAGATAGATATAGAAATGTAAAACATTCTTTTTGAATATTTGAAGTTATCTTATTTTTTGGGATTGACATTTAGTTAGATATTTAGAGATTTTGTTCCAGATATAGAGAGAGATCAAAAGATTATTAACTATATTTTGAGATATTGATATCTATCTATCCAATATGTCTTTATAATGTTAAATATTGAGGTAAAATAGGAACTCTACACAAACCACTTCACTACAAATGTAGGAAAATTACTATGTCCTAAAATATCTGTGTGCTAATTAGATTAATAATAATTTTGGGTTTCACATAGGGGAAAAATCACTCAGCCAAGAACAAGAAGACAGTCCACCCCAAGCAAAACCTGATTGGGCAATCAGCCCAAGTCCCATTGAGGATGTTGAGGAAGGAGAGGTGGGTGACATGGGCACCCCACCAGGTGAGTGTCTGACACACCAGCTTACGTTAATCTATGCATGGCTGCCTTTTGTTTAATTTAATTTGTCTACTCTATTTTAGGGGATCTGGTTGTGCTTCATTCAAGCAACAGTGCCACCCCCGAGGATGTGGAGGAATTAGGCTACATGGGCACCCCACCAGGTCAGTGTCTGAGACAACAGCTTTATTTATGGTAAGGTAAACTATGTATGTGTGCATATTTCTAAAGACATTTTTTGGTTTCATTCCACTTTAGGTACAACAACAACAAGTGACTATTTCACCTCTGAAAGTGCCCAACGGCTAATTGGTCAAATAATGGCCTGGAATAAAGACATTGATGAAATGCGTAATCGGCTGGATCGTATGCAGCAGGAAATGAAGGACATGATTGATGTTTTGGGTAGAATCTAAATGCCCTTTTTTAAACCCCAAAACATCAATCATGTCCTTCATTTCCTGTTTTGCTGACCCCATTCTGGGCCTTCTCTTTCTTGTTTTGGCAGAACATAAATGGCTGTTTAACCTAATGTCAAAAAGGAGGGCTGTTTCTCGTATATAGCCTCAAAAATCCACAAAAAAATAAAACTTGATTTTCTAAAAAACACAAATTAAAAAAAAAAGTGATTTTAAATAACCAAAAAAAAAACCAAAAAATTAATTTTAAAAAACCAAAAAAATCACAAAAATTTATTTGAAAAAAACCAAAAAATTAACAAAATGATTTTCAAAAAATAAAAAAAAATATAAATTGATTTTAAAAAACCCAAAAAATAAAAATAATTGATTTTAAAAAACCAAAAAAATAAAAATAATTGATTTTAAAAAACCAAAAAAATAAATAAATTGATTTTAAAAAACCAAAAAAATCAAAAAAATTGATTAGAAAAAACCAAAAAAATTAAAAATTTGATTTTAAAAAACACAAAAAATAAAAAACTAGATTAAAAAACCAAAAAAAAAAATTAAAAAAACTTTATTAAAAAAAAAAAAAAAAAAAAAAAAAATTGCTTTTAAACAAAAAAAAAAAAAACTTGATTTTCCCAAAAAAAAAAAAAGCCTGTTTGCGAAAATCAAAAAACAAAAAATATTTTTTTGTGGATTGTGTAGAAATATTTAAATATAATTATATTTTGCTACATTATTAAGATATCATTATATTTTTGTCTATGAACATTTTCTACTAAATGCAGAACTGAATGCATAACAACCATTAATAAAAACATCTCCTTATAGTATTTTAAAAAATGTGTGGTTTGTTATTTCAAGGCTCAGTATCAGTTTGGTTATAATTGTAAAAAAGTTGTTTACAGTGGCAATGGAGCTTATTTAGACATTTTTAAAATTCTAATACAGTTGGCACTACAACTGCTCGACCATAACCTAGGAGACAGCCCAAAAGAAAGGCAAGCAATAAATATAATGCCAGATTTCAGCAATATTTTTTTTTATTCTAAAAAATTATATATCCTGGCCCATTGCAATGGCCCCCCTACCCATAAAATAATTAACATATTGCTGTCTAACTTGACGGGAACTTTGGGGGGCCAAGCCAGTACGGACAGTATCCAGGCCTGTAAGGTTGGCTTCTATTTGTCCGGCCTCAGGCCCAACTGTGCCTATATAATTGGCAGAATGTTTGTTTAAAAAGTTGTGCAGAATGCAGCAGGTTAAAATGATAAAATTCAGTTTGTATTCCGCCAAATTAATGGCTGTTTGAAACAGGCGGAACCGGCTGGCCAGAATTCCAAACGCATTCTCAACCACTCTTCTAGCTCTGGCCAGCCGGTAATTAAAAACCCTCCTCTCTGGGGTGAGGGTTCTTTGGGGGAATGGCCTCATGAGGTGGTTGCTGAGAGCGAAGGCTTCATCCGCAATGAAGACAAAGGGGAGTCCTTCCACGTTATCCTCATCAGGTGGCAATCCCAGCCCACCACTCTGGAGACGCTGGCAGAACTCCGTCTGGGCAAATACTCCTCCATCCGACATCCGGCCATTCTTCCCCACGTCCACATATAAAAAATCATAGTGTGCCGACACCACCGCCATTAAAACAATACTGTGGAACCCCTTATAATTAAAATAATATGACCCCGAATGGGGTGGTGGCACAATGTGGACATGTTTCCCATCTATAGCCCCTCCACAATTGGGAAAGTCCCAACGGCTGGCAAAATGGGATGCCACAGTCTGCCATTCCTGTGGCGTTGAAGGAAACTGGGGAATCAAACAAGAAAACCAAAATCAATTAATTTGGAAGCTAACATTGCAAGAAAATTTGACAATTAAAAACATTATTCCCCAGCATCAGTATAACATTCAATAATTTAATTCCTCTGGAATAACTAATATGGAAAGGCACACTTATCAGATTGCTCACCCCCTCTGATGGAACATTGATTACATTTTAGGGGGTTGTGAAATCCCTAAAAAATATTTATTTTAGGACACGCAGGAATTTAGGGACTAAAAAGGCTACAAGACTGCAGTTGTGGCACTCTGCAGGTGCAGTTGCTAACCAGCTTACAGTAAATGAGGTAATGTAAAAAGGCATTCATGTTGAAAGGAGTACACAATCACAGGCAAGGGCAATTAATGAAAACACTTTGAGGCTTGCATATGATTTGATGATGGAAATCAGCAGAGCTTCTGCTCATTTACTAAAGCACTGGAACAAATGCACTTGTAGAGTGCACATGCATTTTGCAAACTGAAACATATATTTGCTTTAGACAAATCAAGACCACAGAACATTCAAGCAAATTTTAACGAGGGTGGGGGTGGGGGGGTTGTGAAATCTAGATAATTGCTCATTAGCAGCACACTATTTGGATTGAGTTTAGGTGGGGGGGGGGGGGGGGTTGTGAAATCTAGATAATTGCTCATTAGCAGCACACTATTTGGATTGAGTTTAGGTGGGGGGGGGGGGGGTTGTGAAATCTAGATAATTGCTCATTAGCAGCACACTATTTGGATTGAGTTTAGGTGGGGGGGGGGGGGGGTTGTGAAATCTAGATAATTGCTCATTAGCAGCACACTATTTGGATTGAGTTTAGGTGGGGGGGGGGGGGGGGTTGTGAAATCTAGATAATTGCTCATTAGCAGCACACTATTTGGATTGAGTTTAGGTGGGGGGGGGGGGGGTTGTGAAATCTAGATAATTGCTCATTAGCAGCACACTATTTGGATTGAGTTTAGGTGGGGGGGGGGGGGGTTGTGAAATCTAGATAATTGCTCATTAGCAGCACACTATTTGGATTGAGTTTAGGTGGGGGGGGGGGGGGGGTTGTGAAATCTAGATAATTGCTCATTAGCAGCACACTATTTGGATTGAGTTTAGGTGGGGGGGGGGGGGGTTGTGAAATCTAGATAATTGCTCATTAGCAGCACACTATTTGGATTGAGTTTAGGTGGGGGGGGGGGGGGGTTGTGAAATCTAGATAATTGCTCATTAGCAGCACACTATTTGGATTGAGTTTAGGTGGGGGGGGGGGGGGTTGTGAAATCTAGATAATTGCTAATTATAAGCACACTAAATACACTCCAACAAAATACATTCAAAATTAGTAGACTAGGTGGATATGTTCCCATCACTTCATGCTGGGAAGGTTATTAAAGGAAAATATACATGCATGACAAAAAATAACAGGAAAAAATTCCAGCATGTGTGAGGATAAAAAGGGGACATTCACACTATATTGCAATGATGGTAAGTAGTGTTTGAAGCAAGAAATACATTACATTATCAAAGATTACATAAAAGAACATGTGATGCTAATAAAAGAAAAATATCTTACCTTAATATAGTCCTTCTGCAGGACCTGTATGATGGCAGAACAGGTCTCTGGGATAATGATCCCCAGAGCCTGGGGGGAGATGCCTGTCGAGAACTTAAGGTCCTGCAGGCTTCTCCCTGTGGCCAAATACCGCAAGGTAGCGACCAGCCTCTGCTCCGGAGTGATGGCTTGCCTCATGCAGGTATCCTGCCTGCTGATATAGGGGGTCAGCAAAGCCACCAAACGATCAAAAACGGGGTCCGTCATCCGGAGAAAGTTCCTGAAATCCTCAGGATTATTCTCACGGATCTCACGGAGCAAAGGCATATGAGAGAACTGGTCACGCTGAAGCAACCAATTCTTGGTCCATGAACTCCTCCTCGCCCTGTTCATGGACTGGTCTTGGTCTGAAGAATAAACTACAGCACCAAGCACATACAATGCACGAGCTCGACGACGAGTACGTACAGGTAACATGGCTTCAAAACGGTCGGCTGGTCAGAACGCACTAAACAGAACGCACTGAAGAACAGCAAGGCCTGTGAAGAGCGACCTGAAAATCAGGAACGAGCGGCCAATAAAACAAAGATTTCTCAATGCCAACTGACCAAACGCACTGAAAAGCAGATACAAACCTCACAAGCACAGACTGAACAACAGTTAAAACGAACTGAAAAATACGAGTCTCACAAGCGCGAATCGTCTCTCACCAAACTTCTACTAACACGAGATAAACACGAGATTAGCAGAAGGAGCCCAAAGGGTGTCGTACGGGCTATTGAACTTCCGTTTTATAGTCTCGTCGGACTTGGTGTACGTCACCGCGTACTAAGCTTTCGTACTTTTGTGTGGTCGTGTGTGGGCAAGTCTGTTCGTTAGAAAGTCTGCAGCAAGTCCGCCGCAAGTCCGCCGAAAGTCTGCCGGAAGTCTGTCGGACAGGCTGTCCGACTTTTGTAGACGAAAAGTACGACCGTGTGTACGCGGCATTAGTGTGTCTGCTGGGGACTATTTATTCTGTGTCGCCTCTCCTGATTGGGACAACAATTACTCATAAGCGCAAGTGTAGCACTGACGAGGAACCCACCATCGCTAGTACCCATGGATTCCATAACGTTATAAATTTGTTATAGTTACCCGACCTAGTGAAGAATGTTTTTTCTTTCCACACTAAAGATTTGATGGTGCTGACCCAGTCTTACGGGGTCGGAGGTGTTCTTGATTGCCAAGATTGAGCAATTAATTTTCTATTTTCTTGCTTGATACAGGCACCTTGCATCAGCTATTACCGTACTCCTATCGCCTAGTTCTTTGCTTATGTAACCCAGAATACATATTTTAGGTTCGGGTTCTAATTTGACTCTAAACGTGGTGTTAATTATTTCTAAAATTTCATGCCAATATCTAACCAGTTTTGGACATATCCACGTTATATGTATTAAGTCCCCCGTATCGCAACATCTAGGACACTCATCATCGGGCCTACATCCAAACATATATAATTTCTTGGGGGTGTAATAAGCTCTATGCAGTAGTAACAGGTGCGAGGCATTTTGTGAGGGAGAAATCGATGTCTCTGGGCCTAGTTCTAATATTCTCTTCCACTGAACATCTGTTATTTGCCCCACATCTGGCTCCCATCTGTCCCTACTCCCAAAGGGCCCCGCCTGGGTGATGATTCTGTTCATTAATTGAGCATATATCTCAGCTATAAGTCCCTTGGTGGTGTCTGATTTAATTATTTTTTGTAGTAATGAGATCTTGGTCCAGGCAAGCGGCTGAGCACTAAACTGTTTACCCAGAGCGTGTCTAATCTGTAGGTAGCTGTAAAATGTTTGATTTGGTATCCC
The DNA here is from genome assembly GCA_037952835.1 of Lithobates septentrionalis. NCBI lineage: Eukaryota > Metazoa > Chordata > Amphibia > Anura > Ranidae > Lithobates > Lithobates septentrionalis. The sequence goes on from JBBDGP010000496.1 coordinate 3,748,421, forward strand.
ATACTCTTGCCTCAGATCCTCAAATGATTTTAAGGTATCCCCTTCATACAGTTGGATCAACCGGCTCACCCCGCATCTTTCCCAAAGCTTGTTTTTGTCTATGGTTAATAATTCGTGTAGATATTTGTTATTCCAGATTGGTGAATGTTCTGAGATTCCATTATACCCCATGATTTTTCTAACTGTCTGCCAGACTTTAATAATCATCTTAAGTGTCTCCTCTGGCCTTGAATCTGCCTCTAGTGCCTCAACTAATGAATTATGCGGGTTCCCCTGTAGCATATTTTTGGCGTTATTATTTCCTCCTCCCCCACTGGCACATCCCCCCAACTGTTGTAGCTGAGCTGCCAAATAATAACCAAATGGATAAGGAACGCCCAATCCCCCCTCCGTGTCAGGGCGCTGCAGCGTTTGCAGGCCGATCCTGGCCTGTCCTTTTTTCCATATTAGCTCTCTAAAGAGAGCTTGGATTTTTTTAAACCACTTCTCTCTGATCCAAATCGGGGAGTTGTGGAATAAGTACAACAGCTGCGGTAACCATATCATTTTGGCCAGATTAGCCCGTCCCACCACGGACAGGGGTAGTCTGCTCCAAATATCACATTTTTTCTTGAATTTCAGTAGTAGAGGGGCTAGATTATCCTTGATAAACAAGTTTGGGTCTTTAGACAGCACTATGCCGATATATCTCATCTTCTCTGTAATCTTCAACTGGGGAATTCCTACCGAGATAGAGTCATCCAATGGGTCAACTGGCAAAAGGGACGATTTCTCCCAGTTAATAGACAAGCCAGAGAAGCTACCAAATTCCTCAACTATGTGCATCGCTTTTTACAAGGAGGGTCCCGTGTCTCCCAGGAAAAATAAAACGTCATCTGCATATAACGCTATCTTTTCTTCACCCCATTTCCTCTGAAATCCCCGTAACTCGGCCGATGCCCTCACCGCTTCCGCTAAAGGCTCCATAGCTAGTGCGAATAAGAGGGGGGACAGAGGGCACCCCTGTCTTGTCCCCCTCTCAAGCAGGAAATGCTCTGAGTAACCGTTGTTTATTTTGAGCCTAGCGCTTGGGTGATTGTATAGCAATTTCAACCATCCAAATTGTACAAATCTTTAAATACAGTAATGTTACTTTGTATCTAATCTTGATGTTTAAATAAAGTTTTTTTTTAAAAAAATCAGCTACTCTGCCTGCAAGGAATTAAATCATGCTTGCTACAAATGTGTTTATACAGGAAATGCATCCGGTGTTGTGTAAAAATAGCCAATTCATTGAGATCTCCAATCACGTCACTTCAGGTTACTGTAAACCATCAGTAATTGGAGATTGCGACAAGTTGCTGTTTTGAAACAACACCTGGAAGCGTGTACACTCCGGTACACAAACGGTTCGCTGTTTTGAGAAAACAGCAGGTAAGGTGGAAAGTTGTTGCTTCGGAGGCAGCCATTTTGTTGGTTAGTATCAGCCGGACTAACAATATCCGGTCATAATATCGTGTATCAGAGTGTATACGGTTGCGGGTGTTGTGTCAAAACAGCAACTCGTCGAAATCTCCAATTACTGATGGTTTACAGTAACCGGAAATAATGTGATTGGAGATCTCGATGAACTGGCTATTTTGACTGAACACCGGCCGCTTGGACAAAGGAGAACGGAGATGGTTGCTATGGGAATCTGAGGAGGGGGTGGCCCCTTGCCAAGGCCGTGGCGCCCATTTTAAATATGATATCAAACCAAAACCCAGAACACATCTCTACTGGGTGGAAACAGAGACCCAATATTATGAAAAATAGGGGGCGCCACATCCTGATTATTGAAGCTAAATATATGTAGAATAACTGGACTTTACAGAACCCCAAGGATCACAATAACATACAGGTTTGATTGAATGCCAATCATAAAAACAAAACAGAATCCACAGTATTTTAACTTCACATAACTTATGGAAGGAAGAACTCCCTTGTATATACTGTACAAGATCAGCCATTATAATAAGGAGCCAAGATGATAACCAAAAAGGAGATCCTTGTGCTCCTCATGTTTTGTGGTCTCCTACTTCTTCAGGAGGATATGAGGACCAGAAACATGAGCAATTGTAAAATTCTTAGTTATACCTACATGTAATAGGCCTTGATGTATGGCAATATGTATACGTGCCTGATAAAGTGGTACCTCCCTCCTTGCTGTACACATCCACGCTCACCCAGGCATTATTTTCCACCCGGGACATTGTTCATGTGATTGAGATGCGCATATATATATATATATATATATATATATACAGTGGGGCAAAAAAGTATTTAGTCAGCCACCAATTGTGCAAGTTCTCCCACTTAAAAAGATGAGAGAGGCCTGTAATTGTCATCATAGGTATACCTCAACTATGAGAGACAAAATGTGGAAACAAATACAGACAATCGAATTGTCTGATTTTTTAAAGAATTTATTTGCAAATTATGGTGGAAAATAAGTATTTTGTCAATATCAAAAGTTCATCTCAATACTTTGTTATATATCCTTTGTTGACAATGACAGAGCTCAAACGTTTTCTGTAAGTCTTCACAAGGTTGTCACACACTGTTGCTGGTATGTTGGCCCATTCCTCCATGCAGATCTCCTCTAGAGCAGTGATATTTTGGGGCTGTCGCTGGGCAACATGGACTTTCAACAACCTCCAAAGGTTTTCTATGGGGTTGAGATCTGGAGACTGGCTAGGCCACTCCAGGACCTTGAAATGCTTCTTACGAAGCCACTCCTTCGTTGCCTGGGCAGTGTGTTTGGTAACATTGTCATGCTGAAAGACCCAGCCACGTTTCATCTTCAGTGCCCTTGCTGATGGGAGGAGGTTTGCACTCAAAATCTCACTGTACATGGCCCCATTCATTCTTTCATGTACACGGATCAGTCGTCCTGTTCCCTTTGCAGAGAAACAGCCCCAAAGCATGATGTTGCCACCCCCATGCTTTACAGTAGGTATGGTGTTCTTTGGTTGCAACTCAGCATTCTCTCTCCTCCAAACACGAAGAGTTGGGTTTCTACCAAACAGTTCTACTTTGGTTTCATCTGACCATATGACATTCTCCAAATCCTCTTCTGGATCATCCAAATGCTCTCTAGCAAACCTCAGACGGGCCCGGACATGTACTAGCTTAAGCAGGGGGACACGTCTGGCACTGCAGGATCTGAGTCCCTTGCAGCGTGGTGTGTTACTGATGGTAGCCTTTGTTACGTTGGTCCCAGCTCTCTGCGGGTCATTCACTAAGTCCCCCCATGTGGTTCTGGGATTTTTGCTCACCGTTCTTGTGATCATTTTAACCCCACGGGGTGAGATCTTGCGTGGATCCCCAGATCGAGGGAGATTATCAGTGGTCTTGTATGTCTTCCATTTTCTAATAATTGCTCCCACAGTTGATTTCTTCACACCAAGCTGCTTGCCTATTGCAGATTCAGTCTTCCCAGCCTGGTGCAGGTCTACAATTTTGTTTCTGGTGTCCTTCAACAGCTCTTTGGTCTTCACCATAGTGGAGTTTAGAGTGTGACTGTTTGAGGTTGTGGACAGGTGTCTTTTATACTGATAACAAGTTCAAACAGGTGCCATTAATACAGGTAATGAGTGGAGGACAGAGAAACCTCTTAAAGAAGAAGATACAGGTCTGTGAGAGCCAGAAATCTTGCTTGTTTGTAGGTGACCAAATACTTATTTTCCACCATAATTTGCAAATAAGATCTTTCAAAAATCAGACAAAGTGATTGTCTGGATTAGTTTCCACATTTTGTCTCTCATAGTTGAGGTATACCTATGATGACAATTACAGGCCTCTCTCATCTTTTTAAGTGGGAGAACTTGCACAATTGGTGGCTGACTAAATACTTTTTTTTGCCCCACTGTATAGTATCTCACAAAAGTGAGTACACCCCTCACATTTTTGGAAATATTTTATTATATCTTTTCATGTGACAACACTGAGGAAACAATACTTTTCTACAATATAAATTATTGAGTCTACAGCTTGTATAACAGTGTAAATTCGCTGTCCCCTCAAAATATCTCAACACACAGCCATTAATGTCTAAACCACTGGCAACAAAAGTGAATACACTGCTAAGTGAAAATGTCCAAATTGGGCTCAATTAGCCATTTTCCCTCCCCCTGTGTCATAAGCCACATTAGTGTTACAAGGTCTCAGGTGTGAATGGGGAGCAGGTGTGTTAAATTTGGTGTTATCGCTCTCACTCTCTCATAATGGTCACTGGAAGTTTAACAAAGCACCTCATGGCAAAGAACTCTCTGAGGATCTGAAAAAAAGGAATTGTTGCCCTACATGAAGATGGACTAGGTTACAAGAGGATTGTCAAGATCCTGAAAGTGAGCTGCAGCATGGTGGCCAAAACCATACAGCGGTTTAACAGGACAGGTTCCACTCAGAACAGGCCTCGCCATGGTCAACCTAAGAAGTTGAGTGCACATGCTCAGTGTCATATCCAGAGGTTGTCTTTGGGAAATAGACGTATGAGTGCTGCCAGCATTGCTGCAGAGGTTGAAGGGGTGGGGGGGTCAGCCTATTAGTGCTCAGACCATACGCCGCACACTGCATCAAATTGGTCTGCATGGCTGTCGTCCCAGAAGGAAGCCTCTTATAAAGATGATGCCCAAGAAAGCCGCAGGGCAGTATTCCAAAATGATAATCCAACCCCAAACACACCTTCAAAATGACCACTGCCTTGCTAAAGAAGCTGAGGGTAAAGGTGATGGACTGGCCAAGCATGTCTCCAGACCTAAACCCTATTGAGCATCTGTGGGGCATCCTGAAACGGAAGGTGGAGGAACGCAAGGTCTCTAACATCCACCAGCTCCGTGATGTCATCATGGAGGAGTTGAAGAGGACTCCATGCCCAAGAGGGTTAAGTCAGTGCTGGAAAATAATGGTGGCCACACAAAATATTGACACTTTGGGCCTAATTTGGACATTTTCACTTAGGGTGTACTGACTTTTGTTGCCAGCGGTTTAGACATTAATGGCTGTGTGTTGAGTTATTTTGAGGGGACAGCAAATTTACACTGTGATACAAGCTGTACACTCACTATTTTACATTGTAGCAAAGTGTAATTTCTTCAGTGTTGGCACATGAAAAGATATTATAAAATATTTACAAAAATGTGAGGGTTGTACTTACTTTTGTGAGATACTGTATATATACATGCAAGCATATAATTAATAGTATGTTGAAGCTGCTATCACATGTATGTTATGAATCTAACAATCTCTCATGTTTTCCAGCTTCACATTCTCCTGAAGAAGCCAGAAACCATGAAACATGTAGAGCACAAGCAGAAGGATCTCCCTTGTTGGTTATCATCTTTGGTTCTTATTACAAGGACTGATCTTATACAGTATACAGGGGGAGCATTTTCCTTCTATAAGTTATATGAAGTGGAAATACTGCTGATTCTGTCTTGTTTTCATGATCAGTATTCTATAAAATCTGTATGTGTTAAATCCTTGGGATGCCTTTAAAGTGCATATATATACTCCATATATTTCATTTTATTTATAGGATTGGATGTTAGAAACGCTATAAATTCCGACAACACCCATGTCATTGTGTTATTTTATGTCACTCACACCTAATAAAATGATAGAGGAGGCGTGGCCTGCTCTGGCTAGCCTATGTCCGTGGAGGTTATTTATTAAAACTAGAGCATGCAAAATCTAGTACAGCTCTGCACAGGAAACCAATCACCTTCCAAATTTTATCGTCAAAGCTAAATTTAATATGCTGAAGTTAGAAGATGATTGGCTACCATGAACAGCTGCACCAGATTCTGGGTGCACCAGTATTTATAAATCTCCCTCATTGTGTTATTCTATGTCACATGGTGATTACACGGATACATTATGTATTTTTGACAACCAAGGGTGGCTATGCCGAGAAGGGGGCTGCATGCTCACACTCCATCAACTGATTAATAAACAGGATTGAAGGGGTGGGTTCAGCTCTGGTAAGAGATGGGCATGCATGCTTGCATCTAATAAACAACAAGATTAAGTAGGAGTGTCATACTTTGGCGAGAGGCATAGCAACATACAAGCACCTGAAAAGCTGAAGAGGGGGGTCCGTCACTTCTGGGTCCTGTGTGACATCACTTCTGGGCTGGAATCCAGAGCGTTGATTGGAATGCACACCAGCTCTGGCAAAGCCATCCTTTCCTGCACACGCTGTACATATCAGTACCAGTATTTAGGCACTTATACATGTGATTATAATACCATTTCTTATATTTTAAACATAATTTTTTAATAAATACTACACAATTATATCTTTCATCCTGTCTCTTATTGGGTCACTTTATATATGACCATTATTAATAACCCGGAGGACTAAATCGGAGCCTTACACCAGGGGAATCCCAACCTTTGATGGCAAAAGTGCTTTTTTGACCTACCTGTAAACATGGGTCAAATATCTCTGGTGAGTGTACATCCACACTTTGGGCACAAGTGGTGAAGATTACAGGAATTTGACGCTGAAAGAAACTTTGGTGTTGGGATTTGTCACATTGGATTTTATCATTTATTTACTTACTTTATTTTGATTTATATGTTTTTTATATTTGACACTTTGCTATTTTTTATGTTTTTATTTATTTATTTATATATGTGAGGGCCACTCTTTCATCACTCTATAATTTGTAGGTGGAATATTCCACTTTAAAGGGGCAGCTACATTCACTTGTTGTATTTGATGATTTTCACTTAGATTTTTTGAGGCACCATATTTTTCTCTTCATCAGGGACTGTATTTATTGTCTGGGCTGGCCCAGCTCCTCCACCATTCCCTTCACCTCCCTACATAATCTTTTATGTAGCAGCCAGAGAGAAGCAAAGGGACATACTTTAGTGGCATGTGGCCCTTTGGAATATTTTGTACAGCCCTCAGGGCCCCTGCAGACACTAATCTGTATTTCCCTATTGCCTTAGTATTGTAGAGATTTCTATTAGTTTCCTGCATCATGTCCACAGCCCCTGACCGTCTTCCGTGCCATGCTTTCAGTCTCTTGTATAATGCCCATAGTCTTTGTAAATATCCTTTTATGTCTGCAGTCGGACACTGAATTTAATGTGCGGCCCTTTTGGTGATGTTGAGGATCACACCTGAGGCCCCCCATATCAAAAAGGTTGACCACCACTGCTTTAGAGCGTCATTTGAGTGACAGCTCTGAGTCTGCTGGGGCTTCTATCATCATATCCAAGATGGGGGCACCCAGCAGTAGTCTCAGGGCTTTTGGCTGTCTACAACAGGGAGGTTTTTACTGGTAAATAACTTGAATAATATATGTTAAATGCACATATTATCTTATGGAAAGATTGCTGTTGAAATGAATGGTCTGGTGACAGGGTCTTTTACAATTACTGCAGTAAAAATCTGAAAGGAGTTCTTTCCCACTCCACTCCATCCAAAACTAAAAAGGATTTTTGCTGGACATACACATTAAACAGAACAGGGAACTCTGAGCTGACTGCTTCCTCCCTGAATATTGTTAGGTAAAAGCTACAGGCCAGGAGACATAGCTGTGACACGAGAGACAGGATACTTAAAAAGACTTCACTACTTCACTCCCGCTTTAACATTTTTGGGAAGTAGTGTATGTCCAGCCAGAATTCTTTTTTTCAGCTGGATAGAGTAGGGAAGGATAAGAACCTCTGCTGGGTTTCTACTGCTACCCAGGGTGCTGTAAGAGGGATTTCTCCCTCACTTCCTGTTCTAGTGACAACGGGTAAGGCTGCAGGCTGGATTGTGAGGGGGAATTACTAAATGTCAGAGTTGTCACCACAACAGAGGGTGAGGGGAAATCTTCCAATGGGTACACCTGCTCTGGTGACAACTGTCTATTAGGGTGGATTCCTCTCATTTCCTGTTGTATCTATGGAACAGAAAGGGAAATTTCTGATAGAGGTGTTAACCCTTCCCAAAACTATAAAAAAGGCTTGGAGGGTCAAGTGTTGCCCACACTGTATACTGTTAGGGGCCGCACTTTTGGAGAATTAAAGGATAAGCCCCCCAATCCAGTAGCACTCGTTATGAGAGCTCTAATGCCCCATACACACTGTCGGATTTTCCGATGGAAAATGTCCGATCGGAGCGTGTTGTCGGAACTTCCGACCATGTGTAGGCTCCATCGGACATTTTCCATCGGATTTTCCGCCACACAAAGTTTGAGAGCAGGCTATAAAATTTTCCGACAACAAAATCCGATCGCGTCAATTCCAACCGTGTGTGGCCTGTTCCGACGCACAAAGTGCCACGCATGCTCAGAAGAAATTCCGAGACGGAACAGCTCGGTCTGGTAAACTTAGCGTTCGCAATGGATACAACACTTTCGTCACGGTGCAATGTTAAAAATGGTTTAATAATTAGCGAAGCCTTGGACCCCCAGGGCAGACATCAATTCTTGAACATCAAAATTGGTGGCCTGAGGAGTCCATATGTATGAGAGTGCAGTCTGGTCCAGAAGTCCCAGAGATCCGGAAAGCAGCAGATGACATCTGTGTCCCCAGGCTGTGGTACCACAAGAGGCTGCATCTTTTGCCAGACCAGACTGGATCCAGGGTCATCACTTTCTGATCTTCCTTCCACACTTCCTTCCTGGCTGTGGCTCTGCTGTTGGAGATGTGGCAGGAGGAGGAGTAGGACCTGGAGGAGGAGGAGGACTAGTAGGACCTGGAGGAGAAGGAGGAGGAGGAGGAGGACCTGTAGGAGGAGGAGGACCATGTGTGAGGTCACAAAGGTGGGTATCAGATGTTATTTGGGCCCTCAACCCCTTATTGAGAGCTTCCAACATTAATGACTCACGCATGAGTTGTTGGCCCTCCTCCATCCGCTGCATTTTACAGGCAATTATGGCAGCAAAGTCCTCCTCCACGGTGTGTGGTGCTCCCAGGGCCTCTGTAGTCTTCCAAAAGAGGCCTATGGCAGCCTCCTCTAGGGTACTCCTCTTCCTGCCACTTTCTCTTTGCAGGTGTAGGGGAGGGACCTGCATATCAGCCAGCCTGCTCGGCCCGGCCACCTCCTGGCTGAGACTTCCCTGTGTATGAAAAAGGGACATGGTTTTACTTTTTGCATCATCAATCACAATCATAAATTCGTACTCCAAACTAACATCTAGTTAACATCATCTGGCCCAAAAGTGAGGTGGAAGACGGGGCTCTATCCGGGCCAAAAAGTGAGATGATAGTCGGGGCTCTGACCGGCCCAAAAGAGAGATGGTAGTTGGGGCTCTGTCCGGCCCAAAAGAGAGATGATAGTCGGGGCTCTAAACGGCCCAAAAGAGAGATGATAGTTTGGGGCTCTGACCAGCCCAATAGACAAAGATGATGGCAGTCTTCTGTTAGAGATCTTTACCTGGTATCAGGTTCTTAGCACGAACGTTAAGCAAATGGCGTCGGCTGTTTAAATAGGGACAAGAGAAGGAGCCAGGTGATGTTGTTGTGACGTCATCAATCTGCAACGCAGTTTGTGGAGATATCAGAGCTCCCAGTGGAAAGATAAGAATATTGCAGGAGAAATGTCGGAGCCTCCAGTGGAGGGATAAAGACATTACAGGAGAGATGTCAGAGCCTCCAGTGGAGGGATAAGGACATTACAGGACCCCCCCCCCCCCGAGGGACCCCTCCTGGGGGTCAAGGGAGCAGGCCTGTCAGGATTGTGAGAATGGAAGAGGCGGACAAGCCGTGGGGCATGAACCTCGGAGGCGGGTTCCCAGGAGTCAACCTGTGGACCGTAGTTCTTCCAATGGATCAAATACTGTAAGTGGTTTCTATATAGTATATTATAGTTATAGTTAGCATAAAAAGGTGAACAACCTGTGGTAGTACTGGTATTGTTGTTGTATGCAAACTCTGCTAGGGGAAGTAACTCATGCCAATCATTTTGTAGGTAAGTGCAGTAGCAACGGATATATTGTTCTAGACAGCGATTTACCCTTTCAGTTTGTCCATTCGTTTGAGGGTGGTAGGCAGTTGATAATCGATGGTCAATCTGGAGTTTAAGACAGAGAGCTTTCCAGAACCTGGAGATGAACTGTGATCCTCGATCTGACACAATTCTGGAAGGGATTCCGTGGAGTTTGAAAACATGTGTCAAGCTCTCGGCCATCTCTTTGGAGTTTGGTAGTTTCGTCAGGGGCATGAAATGAGCCATTTTGGTAAGGTAGTCGACTGCGACTAGGATTGTGTTGTAACCGCCTGAGCGGGGTAACTCAACTATAAAGCCAAGTGAAATGGCCTGCCATGGTTTTTCGGGTATTGGGAGACTTGTGAGGAGACCAAAAGGGGGTCGAGATTCGTGTTTACAGCGGGCACGAATCTCGCAGGAGGACACATACTCCCTTACTGACTCCTCCATTTTCGGCCACCAGAAGTGGCGGTGAAGGAGATCAAGGGTTCTGGTGATGCCAGGATGCCCAGCTAGGGGTATGTCGTGAGTAAGTCGAAGAATTCGATGGTGTAGAGGCGTCGGTATGTACAGCCTGTTATTTTTGTAGAGGAACCCTCCTTCATCTGTCTCGAACTGCATTGGGGGGTTTTCTGAGGTTAGGGCCTGCTGCAATTCCTCTTTGAGGGTCAAAATGGTGCATAAAATTTTCTGCTGTAGGATGATTTGGGAATTTCTTCCAGTTGTACCTTGGTGTTCTAGGAGAGATAGTGAATCAGCCTTTCCATTTTTGGATCCAGGTCGGTAGGTGATGACAAAGTGGAATCTATCGAAGAAAAGAGCCCAGCGTACCTGTCTGGAGGAGAGTGTTCTGTTGTGCTGAATGTATTGGAGGTTTTGATGGTCAGAGTACACTATGAAGGGTAGTGAGGTACCCTTGAGTAGGTGTCTCCAAGTCTCCAGGGCAGATTTCACTGCTAGCAACTCCTTTTCTCCTACTGGGTAATTGATCTCAGCGGGAGTAAGGGATTGGGAATGGTAGGCCACAGGGTGAAGCGGTCCATCAATGGACGATCTTTGGGATAGGATAGCCCCTAGGGCCAGATGGGATGCATCTTATTATGTGTGCCTAGAGAGAACCCACCTGACATGCTTGCGATGGTCTGCGATGTTGTCAAAGTATATAAGTATCTCGTCTAGATATACTACTAGACAAACATCGAGAAGGTCCCTGAAAATGTCGGTCACGAGGAACTGGTAAGTGGCAGGTGCGTTGCACAGGCCAAAGGGCAAAACCAGGTACTCATAAAGACCGCAACGAGTGCGGAAAGCGGTCTTCCATTCATCACCCTGACCAGATTATACACGCCCTTCAAATCAAGTTTGGTAAACAACTTCGCCGTTTGCAGACGTTCCAATAATTGTGGGATGAGAGGTAGGGGGTATCTATTTTTCACAGTTCTCTATAATCGATAATGGGACGTAGGCTTTGATCCTTGTTCCGGATAAAAAACATGCCTGCTGCTGCAGGTGAGGTGGACGGTCTTATGAAACCTTTCTTCAAATTTTCTTCCATATAGTCTTTTAGATGGGCCAATTCAGGCTGTGATAATGAATATATATGTCCAAAAGGAATTTTGCTGCCTGGGAGTAACTCAATAGGACAATCATATGGTCTATGTGGGGGTAGAAGCTCTGCATTCTTTTTGCTGAAGACATCAGCGAAATCTTGGTATGCCCTAGGTACCAGGTTGACTTCCGCTAGGGGCAGTGATTCCACCTGAGAAAAAGAAGTCTCTTTGTAACATGTCTCCTGGCAATATTGAGAGGTAAGGAGCACACTTCTGTCTTCCCAATGTAGAGTGGGTTTGTGTGTATGCAGCCAGGGAAGATCTAGGATGAGAGGGAAATGGGGAGACGATATCACATCTAGGCAGATGTATTCTATATGTGTATTTTCTGTCACCATAAGCAGAGGTTGTGATTGTGTAGTGATGGGACCTGAGGTTAAAGTAGTTCCGTCAGTAAGTCTAATGCCCCGTACACATGGTTGGATTTTCCGATGGAAAATGTCCAATCGGAGCGTGTTGTCGGAAATTCCGACCGTGTGTGGGCTCCATCGGACATTTTCCATCGGATTTTCCGCCACACAAAGTTTGAGAGCAGGCTATAAAATTTTCCGACAACAAAATCCGATCGCGTCGATTCTGACCGTGTGTGGCCTGTTCCGACGCACAAAGTGCCATGCATGCTCAGAAGAAATTCCGAGACGGAACAGCTCGGTCTGGTAAACTTAGCGTTCGCAATGGATACAACACTTTCGTCACGGTGCAATGTTAAAAATGGTTTAATACACCGCACTCTCTTCTTCTTTATAATGTGAGAAGAATGAAATAGTTTTGCTGCTCATATTCACACAGACTTCTCACAAACTTCTTTCTTTATTATTTATCGGGATTCCCTCAATATATTTTGATTTGTCACATCTGACAAAAATATTTTTTTATTTTGTTTTTTTTTTTTAAAGGCATTTTTTTTTTTTTTTTTTTTTTAGGTTTGTATTTTTTCCAAGGCTGATCTTTGTTTTATTTTATTTTTAGTTTTACTCCAGAATATTTTTGTGTGTGTTTTATGTGTCAAGTTACCACAACACCATTGATATCTTATATTATTTAATCTCAAGGAGATTGTTTGGTGTTGGTGTCCCTTGTTAATTTTACATTGTACTTTAGAAATGTACCTGCCTCCTCACAAACTGTCCTTTTTGAAGGAAAACACACATAGGAGAGTATAATTGAAACCAAAAATCCTTTATTAAGGGCTCAGAACCAAACAAAGAGGGAGGCAACGCTGGATAAACAGCAGAAATTAGCGAAGCCTTGGACCCCCAGGGCAGACATCAATTCTTGAACATCAAAATTGGTGGCCTGAGGAGTCCATATGTAAGGGAGTGCAGTCTGGTCCAGAAGTCCTATGCCGCGTACACACGAGCGGACTTTACGGCGGACTTTGCCCGGCGGACTGGATTTCGTCGGACAATTCGATGTGTGTGGGCTCCAGCGGACTTTGTTTGCTCAAAAGTTGGACGGACTTAGATTTGAAACTTGTTTAAAATGTATCCGTTGAAATCGAGTCCGGTCGAAAAGTCCGCCGTCTGTATGCTAGTTCGACGGACTAAAAAGCCACGCTAGGGCAGCTATTGGCTACTGGCTATGAACTTCCTTGTTTTAGTCCGGTCGTACGTCATCACGTACGAATTCGACGGACTTTGGTGGATTGTGTGTAGGCAAGTCCGTTCATTCAGAAAGTCCGTCGGAAAGTACGTCGAAAAGTCCGCCGGGCAAAGTCCGCCGTAAAGTCCGCTCGTGTGTACGCGGCACTAGAGATCCGGAAAGCAGCAGATGACATCTGTGTCCCCAGGCTGTGGTACCACAAGAGGCTGCATCTTTTGCCAGACCAGACTGGATCCAGGGTCATCACTTTCTGGTCTTCCTTCCACACTTCCTTCCTGGCTGTGGCTCTGCTGTTGGAGATGTGGCAGGAGGAGGAGTAGGACCTGGAGGAGGAGGAGGACTAGTAGGACCTGGAGGAGAAGGAGGAGGAGGACCTGTAGGAGGAGGAGGACCATGTGTGAGGTCACAAAGGTGGGTATCAGATGTTATTTGGGCCCTCAACCCCTTATTGAGAGCTTCCAACATTAATGACTCACACATGAGTTGTTGGCCCTCCTCCATCCGCTGCATTTTACAGGCAATTATGGCAGCAAAGTCCTCCTCCACGGTGTGTGGTGCTCCCAGGGCCTCTGTAGTCTTCCAAAAGAGGCCTATGGCAGCCTCCTCTAGGGTACTCCTCTTCCTGCCACTTTCTCTTTGCAGGTGTAGGGGAGGGACCTGCATATCAGCCAGCCTGCTCGGCCCGGCCACCTCCTGGCTGAGACTTCCCTGTGTATGAAAAAGGGACATGGTTTTACTTTTTGCATCATCAATCACAATCATAAATTCGTACTCCAAACTAACATCTAGTTAACATCATTGATTGGACAACCAGAAATATTTAGAAGAATGCTATACCTGGCTCAAGCTGGGCTCCTCCACATGTTGTTGCCTGGAAGGCCCAGGTTGGGCGTCAGAAGCCTCAGCTGGGGGGGAAGGAAGCGTGGAAGGAAGACTGGAGAATGATGACCTGGGTTCAGTCTGGCCTGCCAGAAAATGCAGCCTGTCATAGTACCACATCCTGGAGACATAGATGTCATCTGCTGCTCCGGATCTCTGCGAATCCTGGACTTTCTTGCGCTCCCTTACATATGTGCTCCTCAGGCCACCAATTAGGATCTTCAAATATGTGATGTCTGCCGTGGGGATCACCTGCTTCACAATTTCCAACAATTGACCCAGCGCTGCCTTCCTCTTTGTTTGGTTCCTTTAATGTGGGTGGTTGATCTCCCACATACAAGGCAGCTCCCTGAAAATGTCAATGAATATTGCTATGAAGTCTGTATCATTCAAGATATCCATTTTCACTGCAAGACACAACACAAGACAAACCCTAATGTCAGCCAAAACTCTCCTAATCTTGGTACAATAAAGGCCTCAATCTAGAAGCAGTATAGACCCAAGTTTGTCTCTTACCTTCGTTATTACGATCGGCGCCTCCAATTCTCCTTCCTCCGCTCACAGATCGTAAGTAATACGCACGCGTGTTACGCTTTATACACACTGAGCATGCGTGTAACTCCGCCCGCCCCTGACGTTCTTTCTAGTCTATTCCCCGCCCCTTTTCATTCTGCGCAGTGGGGGAAGAGAACATGGCGGATAGACAGCAGGTGCGTGCTAATTACAGGAACGAGGAGGAGGAGGAGGAAAGCCCGGATCCGGACACGTCCCGATCCAGAAGGAGATTTAAGGCCTCAAATATGTCATTTGGGGAGATGTTGGAGATGGTGAACATCCTGAAGAAGGCCGACTATGATGGGAAGTATGGACCTTACCCCAACCCCAATGTCAGAAAGGCCAAGATCATGGCGAAAGTGGTCAAAAGTCTGCACCGGAATTTCGGGGTACGACGATCGAAAGATCAGCTCAGGAAGCGGTGGTCGGACCTCAAATTACGAGAACATGAGCAGTACAGAAAGATCCGGAGAGTGCTGCAAAAAAGTAAGTAGTTGTGCTGTGTTCCTATTCTTTATGTTTATTACGTTTGTGCTGCTCCATGTGCTTTTCTTAAAAGTGTACATTTTAAAATGGCAACTTTCATGTTCATGGGCACATTATTCGTTCGTAGCAAACATTTTTCTTTCGGCCTATAAAACACCATTGTTTTGGCCATATGCATTTGGCCACATTTTTTACGCCCTACTTGTATGAAACTCATTTGGTTGTGTAGATGGGTTTGTTACTAGAATGAAATGCAAACTAGATTCTGTTAAGGAGAGGACACTCAGCAGCTGTTTTCACATCTGGACACTGGAGCACTAGTGTGAGACACAAGAACACCATTTTTATTAGGGGGCCCACACAGGTGCTCCAGTGTATACTATAGGGGGGTCTCCATCTGTGAAGCTTGTACAAAACAGGTAAAGTATTGCAGCTTGACAAAGGACACTGAAAATGCTACATTTTGGAACTCTGCTAAAATTGACAATTGTACCCCACTTCCAAGCAATGTTTCATATTTATATTTCTGCCATCAAATATCTGTGTGCTAAGTATATCATTTTTGTTTTACATAGGGGAGAAAAGACTCGGAGGACACCCCTCATCCGAGGAGACCAGAGACCCCCCCACCTCTGGAAGAAGGGGAAATACCCCCAACCCAAGAAGAGCAGGAGGAGGAAGAAGATGTGGTGGAACTAGTCACCACAACAGGTGAGTGTCTGCGACCACAGGCTCAGGTAAGAGATGGATGCCGGCATATTTTTTATACCTGTTTTTGTTTGTTTTCTCTCTTTTTAGGTGATCGTGATATTATGGATCCAGATCCTTTCACATCAGAAAGTGCCCAGATCCTGATCGGGGAGATAATGGGGTGGAATTTACAATTGGAAAACCTCAACAAAAACATCAATGATGTTATTCAAAAAAATAAGAACATCATTGATGTTTTGGGGAGAGTTTAAAACCCCTCCAAATCACTTTCTTCTTTTGTGTGCTACAATGTTCTAAATGTTTTAGCGATTTTTCGAAAAAAGCTAAATTTGGAGGATGCACACAGTGTGCCAACATGTGCTATCTGCCATCACGGGAGTTCAATGGACGCGTTTTGGGGGTGCAACCCCTTCCTCAATAATAAAGTAGCTGTGAGGAAGGGGTTTCTCCCCCAAAACACGTCCCTTGATCCCCCATGATGGCAGCTAGCACATGTTGACATTCGTAAATTGGTGTGCATCTTACAAATTTGGCTTTTCCTGGGGTGACTTCACCCCATCTGAACGCAATATCAAACACAGTTCCTGAATACTCATGTCTGATATTGCCTTCAAGTTCTACCTAATGTGAACTTTGTAAGTTCAAGATTTGTGTCTTTCTTGTTGGTTTTACACATGCCTGTTTTAGCTTAAATGGACATTTCTATTTTTGATAATGTGACACCCAAAATTGTTATACAACAAACATGTTGGTTTGTTTTAAAAACATTTTACAAATGCACATGTGATTGTGCAGGTATTACAAAGATTGTTTTTATCAAGAATGTGTGGATTATTGTCTCAACGCTACAACACTTTTGTGGTGATGTAATTGGTGCTTTCGGTGACAATGGGTGTTACTTCATAAGGGCAAATACTCTTTTCATTACAAGTGTAGTTTCAGTGCAGTTTCAAGTGCACTTGTAGTGCAAAGTGTCTTTGCCTTTAGTAAATAACACCCAACAGTGCTTTGTAAGGTTACACAATCACGCCATTTTCAGCACTCCCCACATTTCTGTCAGGGTCAGCTAAAACAAACACAAGCAGGAAATGTCACCAAAGATTTGCTTTTTTTTTTGTTTTTATTTCATAAAGGCTTCACAAATTGTCTGGCATATTGATGGCCCCCCTACCCGCAAAGAACTCAAGGTATCTTAACCGGACATCACGGGCACTCAGGGAGGGCAAGCCAGGACGGCCACTTTCAAGCGCCGTCAGGGTTGGTTCATGTATTATTCCGGCCTCAGGCCCAACTGAGCCAGCATAGTTGGCAGAATGTTGGCGTAAAAAGTTATGTAAAACACAGCACGCCAGGATTATATGATTACGTTTATACTCCGCCATATGGATGGGTGTCAGAAATAGGCGGAACCGGCTGGCCATGATTCCAAACGTGTTCTCCACCACTCTTCTGGCTCTGGTCAGCTGGTAATTAAAAACCCTCTGTTCCGGGGTGAGGGTCCTCATTGGGAATGGCCGCATAAGATGGTCCCCCAGCGCAAAGGCTTCATCCGCAACGAAGACAAATGGGAGTCCTTCCACATTCTCTTCTGGAGGTGGCAAGTCCAAGCTGCCATTCTGGAGACGCCTGTAAAACTCTGTCTCGGCGATGACTCCACCATCGGACATCCGGCCATTCTTCCCCACGTCCACATACAAGAAGTCGTAATTAGCCGACACCACCGCCAACATCACAATACTATTGAACCCCTTGTAATTATAATAGTACGACCCCGAGTTGGGTGGTGGGACGATGTGGACGTATTTCCCATCAATTGCACCTCCGCAGTTAGGAAGGTCCCACCGCTGGGTAAAGTGGGAGGCCACAGTCTGCCATTCCTGTGGAGTGGAAGGAAACTGTTGAGGAAAACCAAAAAAAAATTAGTATTTTGGCACATAAACATGGAAAGCAGATTAGACACAAACATTCTTGGCCAACATCCAGATAAAACATTTATTAAGGGGAATTTTACAACACCAAATTATAAGGTACACCTATCATATTCCCCCTCCCCCCCTCTCATGGGCCATTTCTAACATTATAGGGGGGGGGATCTTGGACAGGTAACCCTCTTCACTTCATTGAGAGATGAATGCCTAAATACAGGGTATTACTTTGAACAGACCCTCCTTAGTTACACTATTGGCAGCCCACTGGACAGGTAAGAAGTGTCATAATACAAAGATATAAATACACATTGTACACATTTGAGCACATTTGGACATTCTGCTCTTACCTATCAAGATAATAATAGGATAAAAAAAACTTTAAACAGTACCATTTGCAAGTATACAGGCAGGCCCTACTACATGCTTTGGGGAATTCATCCATAAATCTCACCACTAAAGAGATGGGTATAGTGTGTATGGGTTTGGCCAAGTCAGCAGATAGAGGATTGAGAATAGATAGATAATTGGTATCAGCTGACTTAGCAGTTGGGGGAGGGAGGGTTAATAAAAAGGATTTGGGGACACTACAAAAAAATGCCTCTGGCACTATGCCTGAATTTAAAGCACAAATCACATTTCTAAACATTTTAGGGGGTGTTTTGGGTAAAGCACTACTATGGAGCTGATAAAATACATTGTTAAGTGACTACATGAGGTGAATATAGGGGCAGGAGAACATGCTGGGGAGGTAAGTGAAGGCAAATATGTATGAAGGAGAAAAAAATTTATTACATAAAAATCCAGCATGCATGAGAACAAAGGGGACATTCACAGCATATTAAAATCATGGTAATTAGGGAATGAGGAAAGAAATACAATATATTAGCAAACATTCAATACAATAAAATGTGATATTAAAGGATAAAAATATTACCTTCATGTACTCCTTCTGCAGGACCTGGATGATGGCAGAACAGGTCTCTGGGATAATGATCCCCAGAGCCTGGGGGGAGATGCCTGTCGAGAACTTCAAGTCCTGCAGGCTTCTCCCTGTCGCCAAGTACCGCAGGGTAGCGACGAGCCTCTGCTCCGGAGTGATGGCTTGCCTCATGCAGGCATCCTGCCTGCTGATATAGGGGGTCAGCAAAGCCAACAAACTGTGAAATACGGGGTCCGTCATCCGGAGAAAGTTCCTGAAATTATCAGGATTATTCTCACGGAGCAAAGGCATATGAGAGAACTGGTCACGCTGAAGCAACCAATTCTTGGTCCATGAACTCCTCCCCACCCTGTTCATGGACTGGACTTGTGTCAAGGTCAGGACCCCAACACCAAGCCCCCGCACAGCACGAACTCTACGAGGAGTACGTATACGCAACATGGCTAGAAAACGGTCGGCTGCTCAGAACGAAGTAACAGAACACACTGAAGAACAGCAAGGCCTGTGAAGAGCGACCTGAAAAACAGTAATGAACGAACAAGAACACAATGACTAAGTCACGCGGAACTTGCTTGCACGCACTAAAGAGCAGATACAAACCCACAAGCACAAACTGAACCACAGAAAACGATCTGAAAGCCACGAGTCTGAAAAAGCGCGAATAGTCTCTCACCAAACTTTTACTAACACGAGATTAGCAAAAGGAGCCCAAAGGGTGCCGCGCTTGGTTCTGAACTGGCCTTTTCTAGTCTCGTCGTACGTGGTGTACGTGACCGCGTGGTTGGCGATTGGAAATTCCGACAACTTTGTGCGACTGTGTGTACGCAAAACAAGTTTGAGCCAACATCCGCCGGAAAAAATCCTAGGATTTTGTTGTCGGAATGTCCGATCAATGTCCGACCATGTGTACGGGGCATTAGACTTTAAGTCTAACAAAAGAGAGGCATCAACATGGGGGTGGAAGACTGTATACTTTCAGGGGCCCCTCCTCCTTCATAGCCCTGTGGACTGAGGGACCCTCCACCTCAGGAATACACGGGGGGGGGATCTGCTGTGTTTGTACTATTAAAAAAAAGTAAGGAGAAGTGTTGTGTGCCCCATTCTACGAGGATTGAATGCAGCATAACATTATAATTGTGCACAGCACTGGCCAGCAGAATGTGTCGTCTGGGCAACCAACGTCTCTGGCCTTAAACTGTGAACTATTGGTCCCATCTGATGTGCGCACACACAGGCAAAAAGACAGTAAATTAGAAAAGTGTTACACGGCCCCTTCATCAGAGTCTGGAGAAAGTGAGATTTTCCCTCAGAAGAACTAGAAGAATCTTCTCTGCACAAGCAAGGAAGAAGTTGATCCTCTTCGAAAGGTAGGACCTTTCCATATCTATACTTGGGTTGTGTTTGGATTTGAGAAGGTGGGGTGTGGATTTGTTGTGTCAATGTGTGTGGATTTGGGGAGGTGAGGGAGTTTGGGTTTGCTGTGTGTGTGTATTTGGGGGGAAGGTGAGGAAGGGTAGGTTTGCTATGTGCCTGATTTTGGGCTATAAGCCCCAAAGTATTACTCCTGTCTGATAGCGCATTCATGCGCTATAAAAGAAAAAGGAAGACAGTGAAGTGTTGTGTACCCTACTCTGCGGAGGGGTGAAGCCAGCACTTCATTAAAATTGTGCGCATCACTGGCCAGTTGAATGTGGCGGCTGACCAACCAATGGCTCAGACATTAAGCTTTGAGCTATCGGGGCCATCAGATGTGCACACACGAGCAAAAAGACAGAACATGAGAAAAGTGTTGCACAGACCCCTTCATCAGAGCATGGAGGAGAGGTTGAGATTTTCCCTCAGAAGACCTAGAGAAATCTTCTGTACACAAGCAAGGAAGAAGTTGATCCTCTTCGAAAGGTAGAACCTTTCCAGATCTATACTTGGGTTGTGTTTGGATTTGAGAAGGTGGGGTGTGGATTTGCTGTGTCAATGTGTGTGGATGTGTGGAGGGGAGGTGAGGGAGTTTGGGTTTGCTGTGTGTGTGGATTTGGGGGGAAGGTGAGGAAGGGTGGGTTTACTCTGTGTCTGATTTTGGGCTATAAGCCCCAAAGTATTACTAGTGTCTGATGGCGCATTCATCCGCTATAAAAGAAAAAGGAGGACAGGGAAGTGTTGTGTGCCCCTACTCTGCGGAGGGATGAAGCCAGCACTTCATTAAAATTGTGCACATCCGAATGTGGCAGCTGAGCGACCAATGGCTCAGACATTGTAAAACAAGGTTCCTCAAAATATGGGACTTTGAATGGACGCAAGGCAGAAGTAACAAAATATACAAAATTTATTAACAAACAGTAAAACAATCAATAGTATGGCAAGAATACAAAAAGCTGATGATAAAAAACACATATAAAGGGGAACCAGCTTAAAAAGAGGAGGGAGCTCGCAAAAGGATGGCTAACGCGTTTCAACTGCACTATACAGTGCTGATCTTCCTCAGGGACCTTGCGATTTGCACCACTCCAAATGCTGTAACTCCCAAATATAAAGTTACTTGACCAGCAGCTGAGGGGACATACTCAAATACTGGGAATGAGGTATTCATCCATGCCAACCCAAGAGGTACCAGTCAAAGGACACCCTGAATTCACCCGTGCTCGATGAGATTGCTTGTAGTCGCTTGTGGAAGGGTTATTTTCTGACAATATCAGGGTCATGTCCAGCTTAAGTGTGAAAGGCCTTATAAGTAGTTTCTGGAGAGTGTATCACAACCAGACAGCGTTCCCATATCAGCGATGGAGTAATGTACCATCTGTAATTGTATGTAATGAGACCCAAACGTCTTTATCCTTGAGATCAATTGCTTATAGAACAGCAATTGTTAACAACTTAGTGAGTGGAGCGAGGGTATTTGGTCCATCAGCTGCAAAGTCAAACGAGAAAAGTGTTGCACAGACCCCTTCATCAGAGCATGGAGGAGAAGTTGAGATTTTCCCTCAGAAGAGCTAGAAGAATCTTCTCTGCACAAACAAGCAAGAAGTTGATCCTCTTCGAAAGGTAGGACCTTTCCAGATCTATACTTGGGTTGTGTTTGGATTTGAGAAGGTGGGGTGTGGATTGGCTGTGTCATTGTGTGTGGATTTGGGGAGGGGAGGTGAGGGACAGTGGGCTTGCTGTGTGTGTGGATTTGGGGGGAAGGTGAGGAAGGGTGGGTTTGCTGTGTGTCTGATTTTGGGCTATAAGCTTCAAAGTATTATTCCTGTCTGATAGCGCATTCATGCGCTATAAAAGAAAAAGGAAGACAGGGAAGTGTTCTGTAACCCTATTCTGCGGAAGGGTGAAGCCAGCACTTCATTAAAATTGTGCGCACCACTGGCCAGCTGAATGTGGCGGCTGAGTGATCAATGGCTCAGATATTAAGCTTTGAAGTATCGGGGCCATCAGATGTGCACACACAAGCAAAAAGACAGAACATGAGAAAAGTGTTGCACAGACCCCTTCATCAGAGCATGAAGGAGAAGTTGAGATTTTCCCTCAGAAGAGCTAGAAGAATCTTCTCTGCACAAGCAAGGAAGAAGTTGATCCTCTTCGAAAGGTAGGAGTTTTCCAGATCTATACTTGGGTTGTGTTTGGATTTGAGAAGGTGGGGTGTGGATTGGCTGTGTCATTGTGTGTGGATTTGGGGAGGGGAGGTGAGGGACAGTGGGCTTGCTGTGTGTGTGGATTTGGGGGGAAGGTGAGGAAGGGTGGGTTTGCTGTGTGTCTGATTTTGGGCTATAAGCTTCAAAGTATTATTCCTGTCTGATAGCGCATTCATGCGCTATAAAAGAAAAAGGAAGACAGGGAAGTGTTCTGTAACCCTATTCTGCGGAAGGGTGAAGCCAGCACTTCATTAAAATTGTGCGCACCACTGGCCAGCTGAATGTGGCAGCTGAGTGATCAATGGCTCAGATATTAAGCTTTGAAGTATCGGGGCCATCAGATGTGCACACACGAGCAAAAAGACAGAACATGAGAAAAGTGTTGCACAGACTCCTTCATCAGAGCATGGAGGAGAAGTTGAGATGTTCCCTCAGAAGAACTAGAAGAATCTTCTCTGTACAAGCAAGGAAGAAGTTGATCCTCTTCGAAAGGTAGAACCTTTCCAGATCTATACTTTGGTTGTATTTGGATTTGAGAAGGTGGGGTGTGGATTTGCTGTGTCAATGTGCGTGGATTTAGGGAGGGGAGATGAGGGAGGGTTGGTTTGCTGTGTGTGTGGATTTGGGGGGAAGGTGAGGAAGGGTGGGTTTGCTGTGTGTCTGATTTTGGGCTATAAGCTCCAAAGTATTACTCCTGTCTGATAGCGCATTCATGCGCTATAAAAGAAAAAGGAAGACAGGGAAGTGTTGTGTACCCCTATTCTGCGGAGGAATGAAGCCAGCACTTCATGAAAATTGTACGCATCACTGGCCAGCTCAATGTGTCGGCTGAGCGACCAATATCTCTGACTGTAAGTTTTGAACTATTGGGGCCATCAAATGTGCACACATGAGCAAAAAGACAGAACATGAGAAAAGTGTTGCACAGATCCCTTCATCAGAGCATGTAGAAGTTGAGATGACCACCAGGCACCCACGATCGCTTGTGACAGAGCAAGGATCTGGATCTGTGTGTGTAAACCCTCAAATCCTGCTTCTTTCAGGGGAGTAGAGACAGATCATGTGTTCACCGATTTCTCTCTCCTCCTAGACAGTCCCATCCCCCCTACAGTTAGAACACACACTAGGGAACACAGTTAACCCCTTGAGCGCCCCCTACTGTTAGCCCCTTTCCTGCCAGTGACATTTATACAGTAATCAGTGCATTTTTATAGCACTGATCGCTGTATAATTGTCAATGGTCCCAAAAATATGTCAGAAGTGTCCAATTTGTCCGCCACAATATCGCAGTCCCAATAAAAATCGCAGATCGCCGCCATTACTAGTAAAACAAAAATAATAATAAAAATGCCATAAATCTATCCCCTATTTTGTAGACACTATAACTTTTGCACAAACCAATCAATATACGCGTATTGCGTTTTCTTTTTTAACAAAAATATGTAGAAAATTACATATCGGCCTAAACTGAGGAAAAAAATGTGTTTTTTTGAAAAAAAAATGTGGGATATTTATTATAGCAAAAAGTAAAAGATATTGGGGGTTATTTACGAAAGGCAAATCCACTTTGCACTGCAAGTGCACTTGAAAGTGCACTGAAAGTACACTTGGAAGTGCAGTCGCTCTAAATCTAAGGGGTAGATCTGAAATGAGTGGAAGCTCTGCTGATTTTATCATCCAATCATGTGCAAGCTAAAATGATGTTTTTTATTTTCCTTGCATATCCCCGTCGGATCTACAGTGACTTTACTTCCAAGTGCACTTGCAGTGCAAAGTGGATTTGCCTTTAGTAAATAACCCCCATTGTGTTTTTTTCAAAATTGTCGGTCTTCTTTTGTTTATAATAAAAACCGCAGAGGTGATCAAATACCACCAAAAGAAAGCTCTATTTGTGGGAAAAAAAAGGACATCAATTTTGTTTGGGTACAACGTCGCACGACCGCGCAATTGTCAGTTAAAGTGACGCAGTGCCATGTTGCAAAAAATGGCCTGGTCATTGAACAGCCAAATCTTCTGGGGCTGAAGTGGTATTTTTTTTAAGTGCCCCCATCCTCCCATACTTGCACGCAAAGGCGAATGCACGTGTTGGTCCCACACGCACGCAAACAGAAATCGTCCCACACATGTGAGGTATCATTGCGAACATCAGGCCATGGGCAGTAAATCTAGCACCAGATCTCCTCTGTAAATCTAAAATGGTAACATGTAAAGCTGCACCTATGGATAGTAAAATTTATGTCGTTTGTCGCCCTTGCACGGGTGTGCGCAATTTTAAAGTGGCTGGGGTGGGACAAATTGAGATGGGGGGGCACCCATTTTTAGTCTTGCCCAGGGCATTACAAAACCAAAATATACCACTGTGTGCATGTCTTAAATATAAGTCTCTAACGAAATATTAGCCTAGTGATCCTTTTATTTTCCAAAGATTTCCCCGTTGCTGTGAATCCTCTCCAAATCACTTGTCGTGCACCGTCAACTTTATATATAACAAAAATCTCCCCTGGATTCATCTTCACATATAGTTCAACAATTCTCGCAGTTGCCAGAAGACAAAGGTACTCCAAATATTGTTTTACCACTTTTAAGTAAAAATAGTTAAAACATTTCCACTCACATTTTTAGAGCTGTATTCCTGTATTTCCAGGTATGAATATTGTATACATAGTGTACAGAACCCCAGCGATGGGTCCTGGATGTGAGGTATGTGTTCCCTTTATTTGGATTAAGGTCCCTTTAAGGGGGAGGAGGGTGACCAAAAGCATTTGAAGTACTCAGGGTTTCTGACCCATGCAGAGTGAGGGCTTCCAGGATGATACAACAGAAAGAGAAAACTGATTTACAGTTTTCCCGTGCTTGGTAAGTCCTGATATGGGTTCCGGAATTTGGAGACACCAAGAGATTTTGGGTGAGAAAGAGCTTACAATCCTGACTATGGGCACTCTGGTCCTAAAAAGAGTTAACCCAGCTGTGGGAGATGGCTGAAAAGGGCAGGAAACAGTCAGAAGATGTCCATGAGAGGTGGTGTGGAGCAGGACAGGCTTGTGAGAGGGAACTGTGTACTGTTTGGGCTACTGTGACCCTACTGAGCTGTGGTGACCTCTTTGTGGACACCAGGAGCCCACAGGGAGTTTAATGTTATGTGGTTAATAAACTGTTTTGTTTGTTTCTATGCTAAAAGTAAGCTGGTTTTTAATAACCTTTAACAGATAAAGACTGTTTGCTTATAGCAATACTGGCAATACTGGCTGGTGATCTGGACTCCCCCAAATTACAATAGTTACATTGGTTCAGCTTGGGCCAATTTAACTACACTATATTGCCAAAGGTATTGGGACGGTCGGACTTTGTTCGGACATTCCGACAACAAAATCCTAGGATTTTTTCCGACGGATGTTGGCTCAAACTTGTCTTGCATACACACGGTCACACAAAGTTGTCGGAAAATCCGATCGTTCTAAACGCGGTGACACGTACGTCGGGACTATAAACGGGGCAATGGCCAATAGCTTTCATCTCTTTATTTATTCTGAGCATGCGTGGCACTGTGTCCGTCGGATTTGTGTACACACGATCGGAATTTCCGACAACAGATTTTGTTGTCGGAAAATTTTATAGCCTGCTCTCAAACTTTGTGTGTCGGAAAATCCGATGGAAAATGTCCGATGGAGCCCACACACGGTCGGAATTTCCGACAACACGCTCCGATCGGACATTTTCCATCGGAAAATCCGACCGTGTGTACGGGGCATTAGTCTGAAGAGTTCAGTATTGAGTTGGCCCACCCTTTGCAGCTATAACAGCGTCAACTCTTCTGGGAAGGCTGTCCATAAGGTTTAGGAGTGTGTCTATGGGAATGTTTGACCATTATTCCAGAAGTGCATTTGTGAGGTCAGGCACTAATGTTGGACGAGAAGGCCTAGTTCACAGTCTCTGCTTTAATTCATCCCAAAGGTGTTCTATCGGGTTGAGGTTAGGACTCTGTGTAGGCCAGTCAAGTTCCTCCACCCCAAACTCATCCATGTCATTATGAACCTTGCTTTCGGTTTTTCATTTGTTTAGCAAAAAATAAAAAACCCAGTAGTGGTAAATACCACCAAAAGAAAGCTCTATTTGTATTAAAAAAATAATAATAAAAATGTCATATGGGTACAATGTTGCATGACCACGCAATTGCCATTTAAATTGCGACAGCACTTAAAGCTGAAAAAAATTGGCCTGGGCAGGAAGGGGGTAAATGTGCCCAGTAGACAAGTGGTTAAAGTAGTTATAAACCTTTACATATACCCAGTGATGTGACTGGCCGTAAAAAAAAAAAAATTAAAAGTCAGCAGCTACAAACACTGTAGCTGCTGACTTTAAATAAGTACTTACCTGTCCTGGGTGCCCGCGATGTCGGCTGCCCGAGGCCGACCTGTCCCTCGGCTCTCGGGTCTCGGCACGCCATCCTAGGTAAGGGAAACAGGCAGTGGAGCCTTGCGGCTTCACTGCCAGATTCCTACTGTGCACGCGCGAGCGGCACAGCGCTCTGTGAATGGCCCCGTGGTGTTCACACACAGTTCCCAGAAGACAACGGGGCCGCTCACCAAGGAGCAGAACACGCCGCAGAATAGGAAGAGGCAGATTAGGAGGACTGCCTAGCAACAAGGGTTTAGGTAAGTTTAAAAAAAAAAATTTTTAAATGTTTTTTTTTTTAATTTTTTTTAGGATTTTTGGTGAATTTTTTTTTCAGGGTGGCCCTCCACTTTAAATAAGTTGTACCCATTTATCTGCAGCCTTTTCTTCTCTATAGGTTTGTAAAACATACAGATCAGAGGATTTTTTCTGAGGAGCAGAAAGCAGGGGGCGGGGATCTGACATCACACACACTGCAGAGCTAGAGCACAGAGTTCAGTGAAATCTGATCCCTGCCTGGAGAGAAGGGACACACCCCCCTCCACACATAAAACAATGCACAGCTAAGGCTGTCAATCAAAGGCTGTGAGCTGGAGCTCCCTACTCTGTCTCCCTTTATCCTTTGGAATCAGTAAGGCCCCATTCATACTTGGCGATTTGGAATCACAGGCGGAATCATTGCAATTCTGCCCATGATTCCAAATCGCAAGACAATCGGTGCAAAACAAACAACACGTGTTCGGTTGGTGTTTTTTTCTAAATGGCACCCCAAACACAGTGCAATTTTGCTGTGATTGTCGCATGCCAGAATCGTGCTGCAATCGCGCCAAAACAGGATTTTAAAAATCGTGTGAAGCTTGTCGTCTGAAAAAGAGCAGGAGCTTCTTTTGGACAACAAACGCGCATAGGATGGCCCATTGAAGTGAATGGGCTGCCCTATGCGTGACATGCAGAAACAAGTGAAGATCGCACACACAAAATTGTGAGCAAAAATGCAAGTTCCACTACACACAGTGTGAAAGGGGCCTAAAACCTGTCAGCAGGGACTCATGCAGATAGCAGGGGAAGGAAAAAGCAGAAAAAATCACACTCAGTGATTTGGTTAAAGGCAAATACACACTATAGAAGGACATGATGTGTTCCTTTTTCATGTCAAAGGATTATAACCGCTGTAAATCTGTATTCTCCACCTGCAGATAGCACAGCTTCTACCTCACGTCTCACACCCACTGGTATTCAGCAGCTCTGTGCACCACGGACCCCGGCGGTGTTGATGGACTGTGTACACCAGCTCCTCCCAAGCTTCTTTTTATTTGATTGGGGTTTAAATCCTACAATGTTTAAGAAACTTTTGGAGCCAATCTTATTTCTATTGCATTGTCGATGAGGTGAAGCTTGTGGAAAAGGTGGATCTGAAATGAATTGTCAGCATATAGAAGCTCTTGTGACCCTTGATATAATAAAGGTCATATTGCTGTGGTGAGTTATTCAGGAGAGCCCTGATGTGGGGATACACGTCCTTGGTGTCCGTTTATGAAGCAGTGATCAGCAGTGATCCCAAGGATCGCCGCTGATCACAGTCCATAAACAGTTTATGAAACAGAGATAATCAGGGGGAGAAGTGTTTGAACTTGTTCTCCTGCCGATGATCTCTGTACATGGAGAATCTTCATTGAATGACACAGTAATGGCCAGTTTATGAAGCTGCGATCTCAGCGCTTCATTGGCGATCTGAGTCAGAATTCACACTCCCCGATTCACCAGCTGAGAGGTGGAGAATCGGGGAGTGAAGAGGGAATGTGGGGGGATCTGAGGGGGAAGGAGGAAGATTTTTAACTTCCTTATGCCTCGTTCAGACCCCCCAACACTGTAAGCATGTCCCCCTGTCATATTTATGTATGTATATATATATATATATATATAAATAAATGTGTGTGTGTGCATATACATGTATATATAATGTGTGTGTGTGTATATATATATATATATATATATATATATATATATATATATATATATATATATATATATATATATATATATATATAATGTAGGGGGACTCCTTATTTTTTTTAACATTAACTACACCGTCTGTCAGTGTATTGAGCAGTGATAAATTATCACTGCTTAATAAACTGACATCTCGGTGTTTCCGTGAATTTCTGGTACTGTAGTCTGGTAAAGTCTCACGAGATTCCAGTATCAGGGGCCGTTCTCCACTGTTTGAAGCGTTTGTAGATCACTTCACTCCTCCAAAGGTGAAGCGATCTACACCGCTTCATAAACAGGCACACAGAGGAGAAAGATCTCCACTGTGAATGCCAGAGAACGAAGCAGTGAATAGAATTCACTGCTTCATAAAAGGACACCTTGGTGTGAAGTGGATTTCACGTGCTGTGATGAAGAAAGCAAAGGCCGATGCACTTTGTCTAAGGACGTGATGCTGAAAGGATCAGAGAAGTCAGAACACTCTGTTATCGAAATTTGGCTATACGCAGAGCACACAGCCAAATCTCCTGTTTCTAATAATAATAATAATAACAACAATTTCGTCTAATGATATAAATGCATCTCACCTTCTGATCGTATGCCATCCTCTGCCGTAGCCCGTCCTCTGGTGTGTGCCCCCTTACCTACAAACAGACATCAACACATCCTTACGTTCTCAGCTCCAGCATCACACTGCCAGCAAGACCCCCCTGCCAAGTAGTGTCCTGGCTCTTTATTAGCATAACAGGAAGTCCCAAAACTCGAGGGTTGGGCTTCCAACAGCCAAACACCTCTTACAAAGCTTGTTACCTCACAGGAAATGAACACAGGATGTGAATGACCATATAAGGATTTAACAACACAACAAAATACATACAACCAAATGACGATGACTAGAGTTCCTCGTGGATGGGAGATTATCTGCAGGTGTACGTCATGGCACTCCAACTATGCTGATCAGGCATACCGGACTGACAAGGGCAAACAACCGCTAAACCGATAATGTCTTTGCAGAGCGAACACAGCTTGACATGTAGACTCTGTTGGAGATGACGTGGTGAGCTGTAGTAGTCGCCAGTCGTTCTGGGATCCTCTGTGTCTTGTACATGGGTCGGGCTTCAGGGCATCTCATCAGGGAAGATGTGGTCATCTGCTCAGGCTCTGGTCACGCGTCCAATCAGGCAACAGGAGCACCTCATCATGGCATATAGAAGGAATAGAAACAAAAACAACATGAGTATATATACCCCTACTTCCTTCACTATGATCCGCTGCAAAATAAAATAATTAAATCCCCAACGATTCCCAAACCCTTAAAAAGGATTCCAACCTTCACTAGCTATAGCTCTGGCTTTGCCTTGCAGGGATCTAAACCTTATCCATATGGGCCTGAACTTTGTAACTACTATCCCGAATCCAGATATAACAATCTTTACTTATGAATTCCCAGAAACCCCCTTGGACTGTGGGAACTTCCTTGTAGCTTCATCAGCTACATGAAACATCCCATCCTCAATGGATGAGAAATTGTTCAAGCGTTTCATAAGCTCAAGCCCCCACTGTGTACAAGCAATCCCCTTCCAGCTGTCCCTGCCATTCTTACCTTCTCTCGCGCCATCAGATCCTCACGATCGGCCGTGACATAAGATGCTGGGACAAGTTTCACCAGCACACATGAACCTCTTGCCTTAGGGGAATTACCTTATAAGCTGTAGATCCGCATTAATACCAAACTACAGTTGAAGCACACTTGTGGGCTACCTAGTTATCCCGATACCAAAGCTGGCAAGATCCAGAGCTATTGTTAAAATTATAACTAATTTTACCCTCTAGAAATGTTTTGTTAAGTTCCTTTGACAGGTGTCTGTTTGGATTTTACTAGTCTGTCAAAACTCCTCACACCAATATGAACGTCACATACAGCATGTACCGCCGTCATCGCTGGGGCACTAATACCCGACCATGTGTCCTGTTCTCTTTCTTAGCTAGTTGGGTTGCTTTTCATCGTTACCCTTGCTAACATTTAGTAAACAAAAAAATATAAATAACCGAAGATACTCCTCTACTCTTTGTGGTTGATCCGCTTCTTGCAGTGGCTGGCGTGGTCTCATTCCTCAAGCTTCTTTACAATGACCCAGTCATCTGGTTGGAAAGAATGTAAACTGGTTATTGTGTCAGGGTCCAGGATGGACTCATGAACCCTGTGGTGGACTTTTTGAAATTCATGTTACAGTGATTGCACCCACCCCATCAACTGAGAATGTAGGTGACAGCTAATGAGGAAAGTACAACTCTGGTTTTGGTTGACCTTCAAACAAACCTCATATGACAATAACCCAGACATCAGGACTGTGGTCACTGAATAACCTGTGTGTGGCTTACCATCTGGGGCGTAATACCTGGAACCAGTGACAAAAAGGTTCTTAGCATCTGGGATAGGAGCCTCTGTCACCAGACTGCTGCTTGCTGATCCAAATTCTATCAAAGATAAACAGTCTTGGCACAAACCTGGTTAGAATTACAAAGGTTAGTATTATTGGTTTGAAAAACTGTCATTCTCACCACTATCATCCCCCTTTTCTTCCCTCCTCATTACAAACTGGAGGAAGACATGCAGGGTTTAGAATGGTGCAGAATAAAACAGTGAAATAGCCTATGATACTTTTACCTTCTTATACACCCGTACACACACTTCCAGAAACTCTTTGGACCTGAAAAGATACTTATAAACAAAAGTTATTACTCTATCCTTCAAAGAATGGTAAACAATACAACATTCGTGTACATTGGTAAATTGTCACTGACATTCCACAAAACTGATAATAACTAAACCTTACTTTCACGTTTTTACTAAAATACAACAGCCGTGACACGCAAGAGGGCTGTCGCGGTAGGTTCAAACATCTTGTTACTACATACAAACAATGAGACAAACATTTAGATACAAATGTGGGGGGAGATATTTCATAGTTCCCAAAAACGAAAATGAAAAAAAAAATAAAAACAATCAGATGGAATGCTGCCTTCACTCTTTTAGCGATAGAAAAAGTATACAATTTGAAAGGCACAAGAGCATTTCGAAATCTTTGTATGGACCAGCCACACAAAGTTCAAAAACAGGCCTGTATATTTTTAATCACACAAACGTGTACTACGCATTCATCAACCCACTCAACATTACAGATTTCTGAAGACACAGCTGAACTACTTCCAAGGTATTTTTATTCTGGGATCTTGTACCTCCAGACATCAAAAGTACCTTCCAAAGGAGTACACCTTACTGTACCCTCTGACCATATCTGCCAATCTTTAACCGCTTCAGATCCGGGCCATTGCCAAATGACGGCAACAGCGCGGATCTAAATTGCCGGGACTACGTCTATTGACGTCGTCCCATGCACGAGCGGCCTGCGCGCCCCCTGCAGGGCGCGCGCGGCCCGCTCAGGGATCAGCGAGTCTATGAGACTCGCCTGATCACAGATCAGAGTAAGGGGTCAATCCCGACCCCTTACCACATGATCAGCTGTCAGCCAATGACAGCTGATCATGTGATGTAAACAGAGCCGGTAATCGGCTATTTTTCCTCCTCGCGCTGACAGTGTGAGGAGGGAAAAAAAACCCGATCACCGGCGGCCGTGATCGGGACATCAGTCCCGATCACGGCGCTCTTCTGACACACAGCAGTAGGCAGCAGTGCCGCCTACCAGTGCCAACCAGCGTCACCCATCAGTGCCCACAGCGTCACCCATCAGTGCCCACAGTGCCACCCATCAGTGCCCACAGTGTCACCCATCAGTGCCACCCATCAGCACCCACATCAGTGCCACCCATCAGCACCCACATCAGTGCAACCTATCAGTGCCCATAAGTGCCCATCAGTGCCGCCCATCACTGCCCATCAGTGCCCCCCATTAGTGCCACCCATCAGTGCCCCCATCAGTGCCGCCCATCAGTGCCCCCCATCAGTGGTACCTATCAGTGCCCATCTGTGCCACCCATCCGTGCCACCCATCAGTGGCCATCAGTGCCGCCTTATCTGTGCCCATCAGTGCGGCCTTAACTGTGCCTATCAGTGCCCCCTTAACTGTGCCTATCAGTGCCGCCTTAACTGTGCCTATGCGTACCCATCAGTGCAGCCTATCAGTGCCCACCAGTGCCGCCTCATCAGTGCATATCAATGAAGGAGAAAAATTACCTGGTGCAAAATTTTATAACAAACTATTAAACATGATTTTTTTTTTTCAAAAATTTCCATATTTTTTTGTTTGTTTAGCGAAAAATAAAAACCCCAGCTGTGATTAAATACCACCAAAAGAAAGCTCTATTTGTGGGAAAAAAATGATAAAAATTTCATTTGGGTGCAGTGTTGCATGACCGCGCAATTGTCATTCAAAGTGTGACAGCGCTGAAAGCTCAAAATTGGTCTGGGCAGGAGGGGGGTCTCATGTCCGGAGCCCCAAACCCAGATCTCATGTGAGGTGCAGCTGTTTGACTGGTGTGGAGCCTCATTTTTTCCTCCAACACATGGACGGCACATTACCCATGACGATTCGAATCACTTTTTTGGCGAACTCTGCATCTAGAGAACCCTGCGCTTTATTTTCGGAGCGATTATGGTTTGCGCCTTTATCACCATAATCGACCCCCGCATTCCGATTATCATACACAGCCTGAGCGGGGCTGTTAGCGTACTACTCCTCCCATTTACATGCTCTACAACCGGTTATTGGCAGCCCTATAAATGTGTTGTCAGACAAACTACAAAGCACCATGAAATCCTCCACTATTCAAAACAATAATATGGCTTCTATCTGTACCTCGATATTACAACAATAACTTGGATGCCTCCTGTTTGCTCTCTAGCCAAAACTGTATTACAGTATAAACCTTAAATTTAATTTAAAAATAAAAATGATTTCGTCCTTCCAAACCCAAGTCAAAAGACCCCAAGCCCCTCCCACCAACTTCCTGCTGCACACCTGAGTAGGAAGAGGGAGGGGGAGGGGAAGCCTTGAATAGCTTCATATTGGGGGGGGGCGTGGCCAGATGTGAACGCGGCAGGACGTGATCTCCAGGAGCTCCGGCTGGTATCCGTTTCTATTATCCTGTTTGTACCCGACCGACTACCTAATTCTCGCCGCCTGTCGGTTCCAAACCAAGGGGAAGAGAAGGGGAATACAGCGATGCCATCCTCGAGCCAGAAGAAGCAGGCTAAACAACATTCACAGCCGCCGTTAGAGCAGAGGCAGCTGCGCTCACGAGAGATCATGGTGCCTGGCCCCTCCCACATCATCACACTCCCTGTGTCGGCTACACAGCGCGCCAAGACACAGGCAGGGAAGATGGCGCAGCGTGGGTCTCTCACACAGCAGGCTCCGGAGTCATCTCCCTCTCTGCCACAGGAAATTGAGGTAGACACTGATGCCATCACGGGCCCTATTCTGGAGGCCATCGCAGCTTCAAAGTCAGAGCTGGTCACCCGCATAGACTGCTTGGCATCGGAGTGTAATTTAATCCGCCATGATCTAGATAAAATCAGAGGCAGATTGACATCGGCGCAGGATCTCATATCTGAGGTGGAGGATACTACACATGCACAAAGCTCCCAGATACATGAGCTGAAAGATATGGTCTGGGCGTTGCAACACAGAGTGGATGACGCTGAGGACCGCCAACGCAGAAATAACGTAAGAGTGGTGGGGCTCCCTGAGGGGGTGGAAGGGTCATCCCCGTTGACTTTTGCAGAACAATTCTTTAAGCAGTTCTTATCATTGGGGGACTTGCCACCAACCTATGTGGCTGAGAGGGCCCATAGAGTCCCTACGGGAACCAGGCCTTCCGGAGCCCCACCCCGTCCGTTCCTGGTACGCTTTCTCAACTATAAGGACAGGGACATGTTACTAGCTGAAGCAAGGAAGCAACAGGATCTCAGGTATGAAAATGCCAGGATTATGCTGTTTCCAGATTTCTCGGCGGAAACGCAGACGTCGATCTTTCACGGATGTGAAGAGAAGGCTTAGAGAAAAATAATTAAAATACAGCATGTTATATCCAAGTCGTCTCCGAGTGCAATATAAAGGCTCTGTAAAGTTTTTTGATACCCCACAAGAGGCATGTGATTGGCTGGATGCAAACCCATAATTTTCACACAATGTCAGTTGACTCTGTAATGTGCTTCAGTTTTTTATATATTTTTTATATATATATTTTTTCTTGAATTTTGTTGTTTCCTAATTAAACGTTCTTGGCCATATTAGAGCTGATACTTTGTGGCAAATCTGGATTGCTGTGGGGGGTGACCTCTGATGTTCTCTACACTATTCTTGAATGCCGAAGGGAGACATGCCCTGTCTGCTCTCTCTGTTTTCCCCCATTGGCCCTGGGTCTCTCAAGCTGGGGAGGGAATGGAATCCCCACTATAGTTGTATTCCTGATTTTTTTCTAATGCCCGTTTGTTTTACACGGGTGGTCGGGTGCAAGCTGTCTCTTATTTGAACTTCTGCCGGAGACTTCCTGGAAGTGCACTGACATTTTTCAGCGGATGCCGAACTTTCGTTTTCCAAGGTGGAACTCTCCGAGGGTTGTTTGTTTCTGGGATCAAGCTGCATACCGGACAATTGTTATTTTTCTTTTTCTTTTTCAATTTAAAATTTTGTTTTACCTGTTTTTAGGTTTGAACCATTTTTTAGGTTCATCAGGTTCTGGTATGATAGCAGGGGGGTGTTGTTAGGCCACTGTCACGGCAACTTTATTGATTCTGCATATATATCTCTAAAGGTACACGTCCTCATATAGGGCTTTCCAAACAATTAGTACTCAATTGCATGTTATCTTACAGGTCTTTTATTTCTTAATATCCCTTGATGGATAGTAACATAAGAATTTTCTCATGGAATGTCAGAGGTTTGAACAGCAAATTTAAAAGAGCAACGGTTTTCCAATATTTGAAACAGGTGAAGCCACATATCGTCCTCCTGCAGGAGACTCACTTAGAGGGCAGCAAAATTCTGTCCCTGTGAAAACCATGGATCCAGAGGGCAATTCATTCTACCTATTCCACTTATGCAAGAGGAGTATCGATACTAATAAGTAAAGTTATAGCTTGTACAATACACCAGGTGGTTACGGATCCGAGGGGACGGTATGTGGCGGTCTCCTTAAAAATATATAATCATAAACTCCTATTGGTAAATATATACTTACCTCCTCCATTCCAGGTAAAATTCCTGTATGATCTAATGGTAACACTGGCTCCATTTCTTCATTTGCCAGTTCTCATAATGGGTGATTATAATGCCATTCTGGATGGGGTACTGGATTCATCCAATGCCGCTAGGCCGGCCTTGGTGGATTTATGCTCCTGGGCAGATATGGCTGGCTTAACAGAGGTGTGGAGGTGGAAAAACCCTGACGGTACGGCCTACTCGCATTTGTCCTGCACACAGATCTTCCGCAAGGATTGATTTAGCATTTGGAAACGCAGCCTTGTTGAAGTATGTGTGTGCGGCGGAGTACTTGTCAGTAGGGGTTTCCGATCATAATCCTTTTCTGCTTACTATGAATTTTCCCTCGGGAACTAAAAAAGGGTGTTGGAGGTTATCACCTGACTGGTTACTGGAGGAGCAGGTGTGTACCCATGTTCAAAAATCAGTAGAAACGTATTGGAAATGTAACGAAGGTTCAGTAAACCCTAATATAGAATGGGATGCCTTCAAAATAGTGATTAGGGGGGAATGCATTTCTGCTATCAGCTCAGCAAAAAAAGACCAAAAATGTGAGGGAGAAGCTCTTCTTGCCAGGGAACGGGAGGTAGCACAGATGCAGGCGGACTCTCCTTCCGAGACAGGGTATGTCTCATTACTAGAAGCAAGACGCTCGATTGATTTACATTTTAAAGCTTTGGCTGGCAAGGAGATTAAACAGAGGGCGGAGGTCATTTTTGCTGAAGGAGATAAGAATGGTAGGCTTCTGGCTAATCTGGTTGTTGACCAAAAGGCACCGGTTAGTGTTCCGGTGGTAAAAGGTGAGGGTGGGACTCTCATAACTGAACCAGAAGGCATTCTAGAGGAATTTGTACGTTTTTACACAAAGTTGTACTCTCCTATACCACATTATAATGCTAGAGAGCTGGATGCGTTATTACAGACCCTTAACATGTCTAAATTATCTGAAGCTGATGCTGCATCTCTGTGCTTGAAGTTGAATCCGCCATTTTGGCGTTTCCCCCTAAGAAGGCGCCGGGACCAGATGGGATCCCCGCAGACTTCTATAAGTCATATTTATCTCAAGTGGCCCCCAGGTTGACAAAGCTTTTTGCTTTCTGCTGGGAACAGGGTACTTTGCCGGCGTCCATGATGGAGGCATATATGGTGCTCCTTCTGAAGCCGGAAAAGGATCCTCTGGAATGTTCCTCATATCGCCCCATAGCACTCTTAAATATGGATCTGAAGATTCTTGCCAAAGTTTTAGCTATGCGTCTTGCAAAGGTCCTCTCAACGGTAGTTGATATCGATCAGACGGGTTTTATGCCTGGCATGTCAACTGACACAAACTTGAGAAGATTATTTACACATATCCAATTGGAAGCACCTGAGTGTCCGGCAAGGGTTGTTGTCTCTATAGACATCGAAAAAGCTTTTGACACAGTGGATTGGGGATATATGCATAAAGTGCTGGAAACTTTAGGGTTTGGTCCTGTGTTCTGTCGCTGGATAGCGATGTTATACAGTGAACCCAGGATGGCAATAAGGCTAGGATTGTCAACCTCTGAATTTTTTAAAATTAGTAGGGGCACTAGACAGGGGTGCCCTCTCTCCCCATTTCTGTTTGCAATGATGATGGAGCCTATTGCCAGGGTGCTAAGGAGATCTGGGGCAGTAGGAGGAATTCAAGTGGGGACAATTCAAGAGTGTGTGGCGCTTTACGCGGACGACTTGCTACTGTTCCTCCGAGATCCGGGGCCTTAAAAGATGCTCTTAAGATTCTAGATAGATTTGCCACCTTCTCTGGTTTGAGGGTGAACTGGGGCAAGTCGTCTATATTGCTACTGGGTCCTGGGGCACAAGATGTAAGAGATAATTCCCTTTCGCTGCGCTGGGTTTCCGCTATCACGTATTTAGGGGTTAGGGTCACGGCTAACATACACGAATACATGAAGCTAAATCTTCTCCCTTTGGTGACTAGGCTAAAACAAAAGGTTCAATTATGGCAGAAGTTACCACTGTCGCTTATGGGAAGGGTAAGTCTATTAAAAATGAAATTTTTGTCTGTCATACTGTAATTTTTGCGCCATTCCCCCAATTGGATACCGAAATCTTTTTACTCCACTCTCAATGGAATCATTGGATCCTTTATATGGCACCCACAGGCACCAAGGATAAGCTTAAAGACCCTTCAAGAACCATGGGGGCAGGGAGCTTTGGCACTTCCAGACTGGCAAAAATATTATTTGGCTGGACAAATGGTTTTTGCCAGGCGTTGGCTGATGGCCGATAGTGGAGACTCTGCTAATGTTCTGTAAGCAGCCTATATTGGGTCGTATGAAAGTTTGAGTTTAACCCTATAAAGAGGACCAAAGTCTGGGCTACCCATGACTACCTCTATGAGAGCCACTATTAAAGCATGGGAGGTTGCTACTACTTTAGTATCCCCTAGTTATGTGGGAGTCACACCATCTGCACCACTATGGTTTAACCCAAATCTTCCGCATTTCTGCTCCATTCCAGATCCTACAGTGTGGTCTGGTAGGGGCATAAAGAAATTGGAGGATATTGTCAGAGAAGGAGAGCTGCTTACTTTTGATCAGCTTAAGGCAAAACACGATCTTCCAAACTCTACCTTTTTTCGATACCTGCAGCTGCGCCATGCCTTTGGGGCGCAGTTCGGGAACTGAAGGGTGGAATATCTCCCTTCCTCGCTGGAAGATGAAGACTTGACCAAACCATTATCAACAATTTATAAATCTTTATTTAAAAAAACACCGAGTGGGGTAGTTAAGTGTAAGGAAAAATGGGAGAGGGAGGTTCCAGAATTGCAAGGAGAAGACTGGGATGATATGTGGGACCACCCATTTAAAAACGTAATATCAGCTCGTGATCGGCTAATTCAATTCAAATTTCTCCATCGCATTTACTTAACTCCAGCTCGGCTGTCGCGGATTTTCCCGTCCTCTGATGGAAAGTGCTGGAGATGTATGCTTTCCCCGGCGGATGCGAAACACATTTTTTGGGACTGCCCGGAAATAAATAACTTCTGGAGGGAGGTTACAGATTGCCTGACAGAAGTGCTCAGTACCCCTGACTCCCAGAGTTTGTCTCATTGGGTTAGTGGAGGAAGTGGTGCCATCTTTGGCGCACCGCACTCTACTGAATGTAGGCCTATTTTATGGTAAAAAAGCTATTTTACTGAAATGGAAGAATACAGCGGCACCCACACTTTCTTTCTGGAAGGGTTTGGTCAACTCGGTAATACCCTTGTATAAGGCTACATATAGAATCAGAGGTTGTCCAAAGAAATTCTCAAAAGTATGGCAACCATGGTTAGATGTAACAGTAACTGTAGGCTAATATAATCAACATGCTGTAAGCTGGTGAATTAGCATCATGAAGTGGGACTAGTAGGGATAGATGAAGTCATGATGTTTTGATGTCTTTATTCTATAGAAGCTTTCAGTGTTTCCTGTAATGTGTTTTCTATATAAAAAAGTGAGGACATTACTGTGTAATACAGAGGACAATCTAAATTCATATTTACATAGTATAAATATTTTTACTTAACATTGCAGCACCGTGACAGTTGGTCGGGTTAGGGTGGGGGGGAGGGGGGGGGGAGTTCAAGGGAGTAGTAGAATATGTTAGATTTAATGTACAGCCCTACGTGGCGGATTCGAGGATGGGTATGTTGCCCGTCTGGTTGTTAGATGATATGTTGTGTTGTATTGTTTTTTCTTATCTGCAAAATTAATAAAAAGAATTTAAAAAAAAAAAAGAATAGCTTCATATTTTGTCTATCAAGACATTAGAAAAATCTATGGCTAACTTCAACAAATAAAAACTTTTGTCCAGGAGTGGCTGGAATAAGCCCCCATATTGCAAATGGGAGGGAATCCCCCTTGACTCACATATCCCCTGGGAAGTCAAACTACAAGTTTTGAGACCGAAATACCACACAACAGTGTAACAAAAGCCAAAAACTGAAACTCCTGCAAAAAGACGGCTGAAGGAGTTCAACCAAAGTCTTTTCCCTTCCACTGCAAGCCACAAACAAAATGGCACCATTAACACATGAAATTTAGTTGATTCCGCCAAAATCGAGATTTCTTCACTAGAAGCATAAACTTCTTTAAAACAACTGGAATAAAAACCTAAATGATTCTACTGGAAATGGAATTCAGTACAAAACCAGAGATATTTCGCTCGAGACTAAAATCAGCAGAAACAAAAAGACAGTTGCAGCAATCGAAAATCGGTCTACGGCAAAATGGTGAATGAAACCCGGACTACAGAAAAATGGCCGACATTAACAAATGACAACACAAACCAGGATTTCTCCTTACCAAAACTGACTATACAATTGAGACACCAATTGAGTCACCAATTTTAACACTTATCCCTAGACAAACACTTTAGGCTATGTCAATTAGCGCCTATACTGAAATATAGGCATATTTAACTAAACAATATTGGGTGGCACAGTGGTGTAGTGGTTGGCACCCCCGCCCAGCAGCAAAAAGGGCCGCTGGCTTGAATTCCAACCACGACACCACCCGCCCGGTCTTTGCATGTTCTCCCTGCGCCTGCGTGGGTCACCTCTGGGCACTCCGGTTTCCTCCCATACTCCAAAGACATGCTGGCAGGCCAATTGGCCTCCGTCCAAAATTAGTCCTAGTACATGAATGCAAACCGGGGACCCCGGACTGCAGGCTCCCCGAGGGCAGGGACCGACGTGAGCATGCGATGAACGTGTGGAGCCCTGCGCAAACCGATGGCGCTATATGGGTATCTTTAAACAAATATGAGCATCTCAATGAGACACAATGCACAGGGACAGGGACAACAGCAGACTCACACCCACACTCACTCAGGCTGAAGTAGATGGACTGGTGTCTCCACCCAACCCCACCAACCATGCAGTTATGTAATATATCCAAAACGCCAAAGTTACTTAAAACATGAAATAAAACGTAACTCCCCCCATGCTATTACCTAGAAACCTGAGCCCCCCACAGGGTGTAAACAGCTCCTATTGTGATGTCCCAACAATGCATGGGCACTTGGATATGGGACAGGCATTTCAACTTAAAACCAATATTCAATACAGAAAACGCAATAGTTTCCTTGAAAAGTATGTAAACAGTACAAAAATAGAATTCACCTAAAAAGAGAAACAAAATGGTGCCTAGAAGCCAGATTGTAGCTTATAGCACATGACTTTGCACACACAAGGAGTCTAGAAACAAGATGGCAGCTTATACCACATGGCTTTGCACACACAAAGGAATACAACATGGAGCAGCTTCCCCTGTAGGAAGGCCCACAGGTCTTCAAAATGGCCGCCGATCCACATGGGGACTCCAACAAAAGCCAGACCACAACAAAATGGCGCATTTTCCCGCCAAAACTAAAAATTTCTCCCCACAAAATTACACATTTGAGATACTAAATGAACACTAATGCCGCGTACACAAGAGCGGACTTTACGGCAGACTTTGCCTGGCGGACTTTTCGATGGACTTTCTAAATGATTGGACTTGCCTACACACAATCAACCAAAGTCTGCCTAATTCGTACGTGATGACGTACGACCGGACTAAAATAAGGAAGTTCATAGCCAGTAGCCAATAGCTGCCCTAGCGCAGCTTTTTGTCCGTCAAACTAGCATACAGACGAGCGGACTTTTCGACCGGACTCGAGTCCATCGGATAGATTTGAAACATGTTTCAAATCTAAAGTCCGTCCAACTTTTGAGAAAACAAAGTCCGCTGGAGCCCACACACGTTTGAATTGTCCGACGAAATCCCGCAAAGTCTGCCGTGAAGTCCGCTCGTGTGTACGTGGCATTAGACAAACATTTAAAAAAGTGTTAGAGTTACAAAAAAGCACAACTTTGGAAGACATGCTATCCAATGAAACAACCAAGCCACATAACCCACAATTACACGGCTGAAACATACCCTCTCTTCTCAAACTCAGTTCACATCAGCTTTCACAGGAACAAGACATTGAGAAATACAGACAGTGAATGCTTGCATGTTCTTTTCATCTCAAAACAAAACCTTTCTATTGTCCACAGGGAGCAGCCAACTTTTCACCATTGTAAAATGCTTGGCTGCCCCTCCCCCAGGCAGCATGCTCACTTGAAAATGCAGCAGCCATCTTCAAACCGAAAGCTTTCAAAATCCACTAACCATCTGTGTCTTGAGACAATTAAACACTCTACAAAACTCATGTAATCTACTTGTCCCATACATAAGTAATGATTACAATTCATCCATTTCTCACATGCATTACAAACTTGTTACACAGCATCAGTCTCACACACATTGCAGACTGCAAATAATCCCAATTCATACATTTCTATTTCTCATATACTTATTACACAACATACAGTTACTTACACATACACACACACACGCAGGCACACACACACACACGCAGGCACACACACGCAGGCACACACACGCACGCAGACACACACGCAGGCACACACACATACGATCAAACTTCCAGCATTATTTCAAAAGACGAAAAATTAGTTCTTTTGCAAAGGAGACCCTCCCCAACACATCTTAAAGATCTGATTGTGAAGGAGGTTCTGTTCACTCCTACGTTCTGACTCGCCATTCTGTTATCGAAATTTGGCTATACACAGAGCACACAGCCAAATCTCCTATTTCTAATAATAATAACAAGTTCGTCTAATGATATAAATGCATCTCACCTTCTGATCGTATGCCATCCTCTGCCGTAGCCCGTCCTCTGGCGTGTGCCCCCTTACCCACAAACAGACATCAACACATCCTTACGTTCTCAGCTCCAGCATCACACTGCCAGCAAGACCCCCCTGCCGAGCAGTGTCCTGGCTCTTTATTAGCATAACAGGAAGTCCCAAAACTCGAGGGTTGGGTTTCCAACAGCCAAACACCTCTTACAAAGCTTGTGACCTCACAGGAAATGAACACAGGATGTGAATGACCATATAAGGATTTAACAACACAACAAAACACATACAACCAAATGACGATGATTAGCCACTTAACGACCGGCCACTGTATATGTACGTCATTTTTTTAAAGATGGATATCTCGGTAACGGCAGCAGCTGCTGCCACAACCGAGGTATCCATCTTTAGGGCCGGCGTTTCTGTACACGATAAATGGTGGTCTCTGCGGCGGGTTCGTCGCGAGATCACCGTTATCGGCGGCGGGAGAGGTGCCACCCCCCCTCCCGCCGCTCTCCCGCGCCCTCCGCCGCTTACCGGAGCCGTCGGTAGCGGCGGAGGAGATCGGAACCTGTCAGTGCTTCGGTATAGAGATGAGTGAGGCCAAGATGGCGCCCACCCGTCTCTATACCATAGGACGGCCGGAGCGACGTCATTACGACAGCTCCGCCCACTTCTCTTAAAGGCACAATTTTTTTTGTGTCATTTTTTTAAACGACTTTTTTTTTTTTTTTTTTTTTTTGCATTTTAGTGTAAATATGAGATCTGAGGACTTTTTGACCC
The DNA here is from genome assembly GCA_037952835.1 of Lithobates septentrionalis. Classification (NCBI taxonomy): domain Eukaryota; kingdom Metazoa; phylum Chordata; class Amphibia; order Anura; family Ranidae; genus Lithobates; species Lithobates septentrionalis. The sequence continues at coordinate 3,791,809 of JBBDGP010000496.1, forward strand.
CAGATCTCATATTTAAGAGGACCTGTCATGTTTTTTTCTATTACAAGGGATGTTTACATTCCTTGTAATAGGAATAAAAGTGATCCAAATTTTTTTTCTTTAAAACAGTGAAAAAATAAATAAAATAAAGTAAAATAAATAAATATATATTTTTTTTAAAGCGCCCTGTCCCGACGAGCTTGCGCGCAGAAGCAAACGCATACGTGAGTAGCGCCCGCATATGAAAACGGTGGTCAAACCACACATGTGAGGTATCGCCGCGACCGGTAGAGTGAGAGCAATAATTCTAGCCCTAGACCTCCTCTATAACGCAAAACATGCAACCTGTAGAATTTTTTAAACGTCGCCTATGGAGATTTTTAAGGGTAAAAGTTTTACGCTATTCCACGAGCGGGAGCAATTTTGAAGCGTGACATGTTGGGTATCAATTTACTTGGCGTAACATTATATTTCACAATATAAAAAAATTGGGCTAACTTTACTGTTGTCTTATTTTTTTATTCAATAAAGTGAATTTTTTCCAAAAAAAGTGCGCTTATAAGACCGCTGCGCAAATACGGTGCAAAAAAAAGTATTGCAATGACCGCCATTTTATTCTCTAGGGTGTTAGAAAAAAACCCATATATAATGCTTGGGGGTTCTAAGTAATTTTCTAGCAAAAAAACCTGTTTTAAACATGTAAACACCTAAAATCCAAAACGAGGCTGGTCCTTAAGTGGTTAGAGTTCCTCATGGATGGGAGATTATCTGCAGGTGTACGTCATGGCACACCAACTATGTCGATCAGGCATACCGGGGTGACAAGGGCAAACAACCGCTAAACCGATAATGTCTTTGCAGAGCGAACACCCCCCCACCAGACGATCGTTCTGTGCATTACATAGGGGCCCCTTGCTGGCTGGCATGTCCTCTCTCCGCAAACACCTCTCTCCAAACACCAGGAATTTTTCCACTACCTAACAGGTCTCAACCAGCGTCAGTCTGCCCCAGTCAGCTCTTTAGAGTGGGCTGCGAGAGAACAGACACTGGGAGACTCTTATGACAATACATTAATATAAAATTTTCCACAACAACTCTGACTGACCGCATTACTTTTATTCACTTTTCAAACAGATTTTTCTAGTTTCTGGTTGTAAAAATGTATAGTTTTGTATTATACCACCACTGAAAGCAAAACTTAGTTTTAGTTTTAGATCGAGGGATTAGAACCCTGGTCAGGTTTTTATTGCTTTGTATCCCTGTTAGTGAGATTCACACTTTTTATTTGTCCCATTGGCCATTATCACCGAGAGTGAAAGTGAAAGAAAATCACAAATTTTGAAGGGTCACCGGCAGTGGCGGCTGGTGCTCAAAATTTTTGAGGGGGCGCAAACAAACTGAAAAATACTGAACCCCCCCCATCAATTGCAGCTTCACTGTGCCCATCAAATGAAGCCATTGTGCCCATGAAATGCAGCCACTGTGCCCATCAATTGCAGCTATTGTGCCGATCATATGCAGCCACTGTGCCCATCATGTGCAGCCACTGTGCCCATCATATACAGCCATTGTGTCATAAACCAGATGTGACCAGAACTGTGTGACTGCGACCGAGTGAACCAGACATAAATAAGTGAAAGTAAGTTTATTAAGCAAAATGCATATGTGAACACACCACCAATACAAAGTGAACAACCAAACAATCAGTGATATAAAACCAACCAACCAGCATATGTAGCAAGAGGGAGTACCAGAATCGTAGTCAAGCCAGGCCGGGGTCATAAACACGGAATCAGTAGCTGGGAAGGGAGATAAACAGGACAAGAGAGGATGGATGGATCTCAGGAGGGACGGGTCAGGTACAAGGCTCAGAGTCCAGAGTCCAGGGTTCAGGGTTCAGGTAACGGACAGGAAACAGGATCAACAGGTTCCAGGTTCCAGGAATCAGGAATCAGGCTACAGGATCAGGAATCAGGGTAACAGGATGCAGATCAGGGCTCAAAGACAATACCAGGGCAACATAAGTGTGCAATTGCCGGGTATTTATACTGCAGCTCTGCTAATTAACGTCAGGTGACACCTGTCTGCAGAGGGGAATACCTGCTCCATACTGCCAGGATCCATCCGCTGGTGGACGCCAGTACTGCGGCCCAAAGATGACATAACATTAACAGGGAAAAGCTCTCCAGACAGTTCCAAACTGCCAGGAGACCCCTGCTGGTGGACCTCAGTACTGCATGCCAAATAACAGATATTACCAGCGGATGGAACATTTCCTGACACATTGTGCCCATCATATGCAGCCACATGTGCCCATCATATGCAGCCACTTGTGCCCATCATATGCAGCCACTGTGCCCATCATATGCAGCCACTGTACCCATCATATACAGCCATTGTGCCCATCATATGCAGTCACATGTGCCCATCATATGCAGCCACTTGTGCCCATCATATGCAGCCACTTGTGCCCATCATATGCAGCCACTTGTGCCCATCAAATGCAGCCACTTGTGCCCATCATATGCAGCCATTTGTGTCCATCAAATGCAGCCACATGTGCCGATCAAATGCAGCCATGTGTGCCCAGTATATGCAGCCACTTGTGCCCAGTATATGCAGCCACTTGTGCCCATCAAATCCAGCCAGGTATGTCCCCCGGCTGTCATTTACTAACCCCCCTGCGGCCGGTCCGGCGGCACTTATCGAGTGACGGAGCTCTCCTTCTCTTCTGTAGTGGCAGGAAGTGGTGGCTGCGGCTCCTGTGTCCACTCGGCTCCTCAGACTTCCTCTGCCGTGTCTCCCCTTCCGCCAAAGCGTTAAGCATCCAATAGGATCGCCTAATGCTTTGGCCAATCAGGAGACAGGTCTCACTGACCTGCCTGCTGATTGGCAGGGAGGAACGTTAGTTTGAAAATAGCGAAAATCCATTTGCTATGCCACACAACAGGATGGGATCGGTACGCAGTGCCCCACAATGCATGGGCCGCCACTGGGCACTGGAACAGGAATAGAGGGGAAATCTTCCAATTGTGACATTAGTTCTGGTGACTACCAAGGATTTTCCTACATTTGGAGGGATTCCCTCTTACTTGCAGCTGTGTCTATGTGACAGGAAGTGAAATCACCTCACTGGAAACTGCAAAAATAAAAATCTAACATGGATTATAACCTTCGTTAATGCTGGCCATCCATGGAGATGAATGAAAAAAAACCAAGCATTTCCTCTGATTGACTGAGATGGAGATTATGACATCATTCACCCACCTCTCCACCACAGCTCAGAGGAAGCATTGTACTCATCCAAAAAATACAAAACTTCTTGTGAATGGGTGAGCAGAGCTTAGCCTGACTTGATTTTGTTCTGGGAGCAGGACAGGAAGTCTCCTTCCCACTGCCCGGACACAGTGCTGTATACTTTATTATAGCATAAAGTAGCAGAATCAGTGTCCCCAGTCACCACCACACCAGTCCCAGTGTCACCATAAGGTCTCATTCACATGTGAGGTGATCTCTGAATAGGGATCCGTGTTTGGATCGCAAGGATTTGACAGTTGGCAAGGAGGCATGTATCGCTTCCTCGCAGCCTGCTTTAATCCCGCACAAGCCCCCCCCCATTCACTTGAAAAGGTTGCGATTGGCAGATGCTTTGCCTACTCAAAGCAACAGGGGGTATACAGTGCCACTTGAAATTTTCCACATTTTGTAATTTTACAACTAAAATTTTAATTGTTTTATTTAGGAATTTTATGTGATAGACCAACACAAAGTAGTACATAAAGAAGTGGAAGGAAAATGATAAATGGTTTTCACATTTTTTTTACAAATAAATATGTGAAAAGTGTGGTGTGCATTTGTAGTCAGTCCTCCTGAGTCAATACTTTTTAGAACCACCTTTCACTGCAATTACAGCTGCAAGTCTTTTGGGCATGTCTCTACCAGCTTTGCACATCTAGAGAGTGACATTTTTGCCCGTTCTTCTTTGCAAAATAGCTCAAGCTCTGTCAGATTGGATGGAGAGCGTCTGTGAACAGCAATTTTCAAGTCTTGCCACAGATTCTCAATTGTATTTAGGTCTGGACTTTGACTGGGCCATTCTAACACATGAATATGCTTTGATCTAAACCATTCCATTGTAGCTTTGGCTGTATGTTTAGGGTCATTTGTCCTGTTGGAAGGTGAACCTCCGCCCCAGTTTCAAGCCTTTTTCAGACTCTAATGTCGTGTACACACGGGCGGACTTTTCGGCAACAAAGGTCCGATGGACTTTCGACGGACTTTTGACGGACTTCCGACTGACTTTCGAACGAACGGACTTGCCTACGCACGATCACACCAAAGTCCAACGGATTCGTACGTGATGACCTACGACCAGACTAAAATAAGCAAGTTGATAGCCAGTAGCCAATAGCTGCCCTAGCGTCGGTTTTCATCCATCAGACTAGCATACAGACGTGCGTATTTTTCGATCGGACTCAAGTCCGTCGGAAAGATTTGAAACATGTTCCAAATCTAAAGTCCATCTGATTTTCGACAGAAAAAGTCCGCTGCAGGTCCGAAGAAGCCCACACACGGTCGGATTGTCAGGCGGACTCGCCCCGTCGGACCAGTCCAGTCGAAAAGTCCGCCCGTGTGTACACGGCATAACAGGGTTTCTTCTAAGATTGCCCTGTATTTGGCTCCATCCATCTTCCCATCAACTCTAACAAGCTTCCCTGTCCCTGCTGAAGAAAAGCATCCCCACAACACAATGCTGCCACCACCGTGTTTCATGATGGGGATGGTGTGTTCAGGGTGATGTGCAGTGTTAATTTTCCAGCACATATTTTGCTTTTAGGCCAAAAAGTTAAATTTTGGTCTCATCTGACCAGAGCACCTTCTTACACATGTTTGCTGTTTCCCCCACATGGCTTCTCGCAAACTGCAAATGGGACTTTTTATGGCTTTCTTTCAACAATGGCTTTCGTCTTGCCACTCTTCCATAAAGGCAAGATTTGTCCTGTGGACAGATTCTCCCACCTGAACTGTGGATCTCTGCAGCCTCTCCAGAGTTACCATGGGCCTCTTGGCTGCTTTTGCTTTTCTGATTAATGCTCTCCTTGCCTGGCCTGTCAGTTTAGGTGGACGGACATATCTTGGTAGGTTTGCAGTTGTGCCATACTCTTTCTATTTTCAGATGATGAATTGAACAGTGCCCCGTGAGATTTTTAAAGCTTGGGATATTTTTTTATAACCTAACCCTGCTTTAAACTTCTCCACAACTTTATCCCTGACCTATCTGGTGTGTTCCTTGGCCTTCATGATGCTTTTTATTCACTAAGGTTCTCTAACAAACCTATGAGGGTTTCACAGAACAGCTTTATGTATACTGAGATTAAATTACACACAGGTGGACTCTATTTACTAATTAGGCAACTTCTAAAGGCAATTGGTTCCACTAGATTTTAGTTAGGAGCAGGGGCGTTGCTAGGTCTACAAAAGATCTGGGGCTAGAGCCCATAGCAGCGAAGTAAAGAAAGTCATACACTTGGCATAAACATGTACTGTTTTATTAGATATTTAAAATATCATTACATATCTGAGTGCAGATCCCATGGTTTGTTATTATTGATATATATATAAAATGAAACAATATTTATCAATTTATCTTGCTTCAGAGTTTTAAATTTCTACTAATGAGATCTGTACCCACATATGTGACTGAGGAATATAGAAACCCAACTGTTGGTCACCTTTACCATTTATGAATTAAATAAATTTGATATGCGGGAAGAAAATAAAGGAAGAGTCATGGTGCAGGAGGAGATGGTCAGAGGCTGAGGACATGGTGCAGGAGTAGATGGGGTCAGAGGCTGCGGACATGGTGCAGGAGGAGATGGTCAAAGGCTGCGAACATGGTGCAGGAGGAGATGGTCAAAGGCTGCGGACATGGTGCAGGAGGAGATGGTCAGAGGCTGTGGACATGGTGCAGGAGGAGATGGTCAGAGGCTGTGGACATGGTGCCGGAGGAGATGGTCAGAGGCTGCAGACATGGTGCAGGAGAACAATAACAGGTGGTAGTCAGAAGCTGCAGAGGGGTCTTACCTTAGCTCTTGTTATGAGAGGCAAGTGCCACCGCCAATACTTCACATAGGTGACACTGCTGCCTTACATTTAAAAATGGCGCCGCCTGGCACCATTACGTCATTGCTCCCGCCTGCCCGAAAAAGGGCAAGCGTGTACAGGCTTTTCCGAGCTGTGTCGGCGCATGCGCAGTTGACATGTATCCCAGTAGGCCAGTCCAGACCCTGATCGCTGCACTCTGTAAGAGACTCGGGGCTATGGGCCCCAGATTCGGGGCTATAGCCCCAGAAGCCACCCCCTAGCGACGCCACTGGTTAGAGGTATCAGAGTAAAGGAGGGCTGAATACAAATGCATGCCACACTTTTTAAATATTTATTTGTAAAAAATTTTGAAAAACATTTATCATTTTCCTTCCACTTTACAAATATGTGCCACTTTGTATTAGTTTATCACATAAAATCCCAATAAAATACACTTATGTTTTTGGTTGTAACATGACAAAATGTGGAAAATTTCAAGGGGTATGAATACATTTTCAAGGCACTGTAATTCCTGCCACAGCTGGGAAGGAAGGCATCACAGCCTCAGCATGTGTACACTTCTGAATAAAAAGAAAATGCAATATAGCGGCAAAGGCTGTAAGGTTCGAAATTTGTAATGATTGACGAATTGTGGATCGCAGCTGCTCTAATTAATGGCAGGACCAAAAAACTAGTGTTGAAAAATTATGGTGAAACAACGCAGATCCAAATGAAAATGCTCTAAATATATCTTATAGTGAGGAAATCTATACAAACATCTATGATCTATAACCAATTAGTCATACAACTTCTAGTGACATAATTCATATGTATGCAAAACATTAAAGTGCAACGTGCTTGTGAATAAACCACATATACATTGAAGAAAATTTGCCAACATGCTGACGTCAACACGCTGTTTATGATCGTTCTTGCAGCTTGCATACGAACTATAGTGTCAGGTCTGACACTTGAAAAGTGTGAGTGTAACTTTTTATGTTTTGAATGCATTTTTCTATAAATGGTATTGCACTATTGGAGCTTCCTTCTTCCTTCCCTTACATATATGGATATCATGGCATGATTTACTGAAGAGGACCTGGTGCACTTGCCAACGAATACCTCTGACTCAAGCATTTATTGCAAAAAGGCGTAGCTGCTGGTTTATATTCTGACCAGCTATTGGATCTGGTAAGTCAGTTTGGTGCGGCTGGTGGAGGATCACTTTTGGGTGCTATTGTCAGTTTTCAATCAGCATACAAGTTTCACTACATAATATTGTTGTGGATTATTTTTTTTTGAAGAATCATCTTTATATCATATTTTTTTTCATATTTCACTATATTTTAATTTTTTTACTATTTTGATTGAAATACTTTTTTTTGCTCTCGCAACTTTATATACATTTTATGTGACTTGTTTATGGACTTTATTTTTCACAAATTTTCTTCAATGTATATGTGGTTTATTCACAAGCACGTTGCACATTAATGTTTTGCATACATATGAATTATATCACTAGAAGTTGTATCAGTGGCGTAACTATAGGGGGCGCAAGAGTCGCAGCCGCGACTGGGCCCTGTGCTGCAGGGGGCCCATGCGGCCTCCGTTTACACATGGCCGGCGGCATCATAGGTTAGGAGTACCAGTGTGTGCACCGTGTGCACGGGTGGCTGGCTGCTGGCTAGAGGTGGGAGGTGACTAGCAGAGCTCCATGCTGGAGTACCGCACTGGCTGCTCTTTAGTTCTGCATTCCCCCGCATGATTTGTGTCCACAGCCAGCTCCTCTGGGTCCCCCTCTCCTGCTCCATGCACTGCAGCGCCGCTCAGTCCGTTTTCAGTCCCGCCCCCTGAGTCGGCTCACACTGCACTGCATGCTTCTCCTGGGCAAACAAACTAAGCACACAGATGCAGTGCAGCCCTGTAAGAGCCGGTGCCTTGCCGAGAAAGATCCCCCGGCGGATAAGGACCCCCACAGGCACAGTGCTTGCGCAGTACAAACGACTTCGGAGCCGCTGAATATAGTCGAAGCTGAAAACCCTGAGTCAGCTGTACACGGCGCCTGCGCCCTGAGTCCAGGTTCAAGCCCCACCAACCAAGTGGACATAGAGGCAGAATAAAATAGTACCGAGCGAAGCGAGGCTGTGCCCGAAGCATGGTGAGCGAAGCGAGCCCGCGAGGGGCCCTGTTACAAGCGCCATGTACAGCTGATTTACAGCTATTCAGCTTCGGCTATTTCTAGCGGCTCGTACTGCACAAGCGCTGCGCCTGCGCAGTACAGGGGGGTCCTTATCTGCCGAGGGGAACTTTCTCAGCAGATCACCAGCTCCGCGGAGGGCATCGCAGGCTTATCTGCCAGCCCCCCTCCTCCCCCGTCATACACAGGTCTTTCTGGTCTTTCTGGGAGATACACTGATCATCTGTGCAGCACGCTGGAGGAAGCCCAGGCCACCACGGATGAGTGCCTGGCCTGCAGCTTGGTCATGGTGAGTGAGATGACCTCACCCCCCACACATATCATCACCCCTGAGACAGGGACCCTGTCTCCCCTAAGGACAGGGACCCCATCTCCCCTAAGGCAAGGGACCCCCATCTCCCCTAAGGACAGGGACCCCATCACACTTAAGGACAGGGACCCCATCTCCCCTAAGGACAGGGACCCCATCACCCCTAAGGACAAGGACCCCATCTCCCCAAAGGACAGGGACCCCATCACCTCTGAGACAGGGACCCCATCTCCCCTAACGACAGGGACCCCATCACCCCTAAGGACAGGGACACCATCACCTTTGACACAGGGACCCCATCACCCCTGGGGACAGGGACACCATCACCCCTAAGGACAGGGACCCCATCACCCCTAAGGACAGGGACCCCTTCACCTCTGAGACAGGGGCCCCATCTCTCCTAAGGACATCACCCCTAAGGACAGGGACACCATCACCTTTGACACAGGGACCCCATCACCCCTAAGGACAGGGACCCCATCACCTCTGAAACAGGGACCCCATCTCCCCTAAGGACAGGGACCCCATCACCCCTAAGGACAGGGACACCATCACCACTAAGGACAGGGACCCCATCTCCCCTAAGGACAGGGATCCCATCACCCCTAAGGACAGGGACACCATCACCTTTGACACAGGGACCCCATCACCCCTAAGGACAGGGACCCCATCACCTCTGAGACAGGGACCCCATCTCCCCTAAGGACAGGGACCCCATCACCTCTGAGACAGGGACCCCATCTCCCCTAAGGATAGGGACCCCATCACCCCTAAGGACAGGGACACCATCACCTTTGACACAGGGACCCCATCACCCCTGGGGACAGGGACCCATCACCCCTAAGGACAGGGACCCCATCACCTCTGAGACAGGGACCCCATCTCCCCTAAGGACAGGGACCCCATCACCCCTGAGACAGGGACCCCATCTCTCCTAAGGACAGGGACCCCATCACCCCTAAGGACAGGCACCCCATCACCCCTGAGACAGAAACCCATCACCCCTGGGGACAGGGACCCCATCTCCCCTAAGGACAGGGACCCCATCTCCCCTGGGGAAAGGTACCCCGTCTCTTCTGGGGACAGGGCTCACTTCTCCCCAGAGGACAGGGACCCCTTCTCATCTGGGGACAGGGACCCCTTCTCATCTGGGGACAGGGACCCCATCTCCCCTAAGGACAGGGACCCCATCTCCCCTAAGGACAGGGACCCCATCACCTCTGGGGAAAGGTACCCCGTCTCTTCTGGGGACAGGGCTCACTTCTCCCCAGAGGACAGGGACCCCTTCTCATCTGGGGACAGGGACCCCATCACCCCTAGGGATAGGGACCCCATCACCTCTGAGACAGGGACCCATCTCCCCTAAGGACAGGGACCCCATCACCCCTAGGGATAGGGACCCCATCACCTCTAAGGACAGGGACCCCATCTCCCCTGAGACAGGGACCCCATCACCCCAGGGGACAGGGACCCCATCTCCCCTAACGATAGGGACCTCCATCTCCCCTAAGGACAGGGACTCCATGTCACCTGGGGAAAGGGACCCCATCTCCCCTGGGGACATGGACCCCCTTCTCACCTGGGGACATGGACCCCCTTCTCATCTGGGGACAGGGACCCCTTCTCACCTGTGGACAGGGACCCCCTTCTCACCTGGGGACAGGGACCCCATCGCCCATGGGGACAGGGCCCTCTTATCACCTCGGGACAGGGACCCCATCTCACCTGGGGGCAGGAACTCCATCTGCCCTGGGGACTGGGACCCCATCCTTCCTAGGGACAGGAAACCCCATCCTCCCTGGCAATGGGGAGTCCATCTTACCTAGGGATCCCATCTTCCCTGGGGACCAGGACCCCACCTCCCCTAAGAACAGAAACCCCATCTATAGACCATAATGGCTGTCAGGGCTGGTGTCAGCCATCCTAGGGTGCCAGGATGGAGGAGGGGGTAGAACACACAGAGGAAATCTGAATCCCCAGCTATTTGGGGGGTGTACCAGCAGGGGTACTGGACACCAGGGGGGGGAGTACAGCAGTACCAGCGTGAAGTCACTGGAGATGGGGTACCAGCAAGGTGTGCACTCCAGCCCTGTGTGCTCTTTCCCGGACCTTCTCGTCAGCTCTGCCAAGTTACCCCATCCTCTCTCCTGCTGGCTGCTGCTCGGGATCTGTCAGGACGGAGAGTGGGAAATGGACCGGTAAATTTGTACTGATCACTGACTTTGTCCATTTCATAACTGTGGGGTATAGTAAACTGCATTTACTATGCTTCAGTTTATGAATGGGCAGGAAGCTCTGTACAGAGCTATTCCTGTCCATTCATTCTATGTAGCTGAGGCTGCAGAGAAGGCGATTGGGGGCTGTGTCCTCAGTCTTCCTCTTTATCTCAAAGGTGGAACATCATAGGTCTGTTTAGACCTCTGAAATGTCACCAAAACCCTCCAACGGGGCTCCTAAAAAATTGTAAAAAAAATAATAAAAAACTACTGATACCAGTGGCAGAACTACAGGGCTCACAAAGGTCGTACCTGTAATCGGGCCCTGGAGTTCCACCACCTGACTCGTAGGGAAGGGCCCGGCTGGGGTTCAAGGGGGCCCTTAATGGTTTCTTGCACTGGGGCCCTGAAGGTTCTAGTTACGCCACTGAGTTGTATGACTAATTGGTTACAGATCATAGATGTTTGCATAGATTGGTCATAGATCATAGATGTTTGTATAGATTTCCTCACTATAAGAGAAAATTGAGTACTGTCCGTGATACTTTTTTTATTTGCACTAACATACAATTTTTCAGGACAAGCTTTCGGGGTATGTCCCCTTTTTCAAGGTCCAAGCAGTACTGATTCACAAATTTTTTAGCAGAATGTTAAAGAAGAAGAAAAAAAAAAGAGAAAACCAAACACATACAAATCAATGGTAATAAAGATAGCAGCAGAGTTAGTGAGATAAGACAGAGGGAGAGCTAGGGGGGGAATGCAGGGGGGATACTAGTCACAGAGCAGTCGTAAAACTTTAGCATAATGTGTAAGGAAACCAATATCTAAATTCAGGCCATTATTTTTTGTGTCAAAAAGAAGTATCATTCTTAGTTCAAACGTTTTCCTTTCCCCTGGATAGTTCTGAAATTCCCTTTAAGAGCTAAAACATTGAGGTCTTCTTTAGTGTGGTCCGGTTGTAAGAAGTGATGTCCCACAGGTGTGCAGAAACTGTCTGTGCAAATTCATCCTCGCTTGCAACTTCTGTCCTGTTTCACCAACATAAGATCCTTTGTTGCACCTTTTGCATTGGATGAGGTACACAACATTACTGGAGGTACAGTTGTAAGATCCCATGATATTGAGTGTGTGTAACAGTTGTGTGTGTAACAGTTTTGGATAGATTGATCTGGTTGCATAGTTTGCAGGGTTTTTTATTGCAGGGTTTGCTTCTATTATTTGTGACTTCATAATCAGAGTGAAGTTTCCTGCTGATTAGTTTGTGTCTGAGGTTGGGTGGTTGTCTGAATATTCCTTATATTCCTGTTATAATGGATTGTAAATCTTTGATTATCTTTTTGACCCCCTCAAGTGCTGGGTTGTATGTGGTGACTAGAGGTACTCGGTTATTTGTTTTTTTCTCTGTGTATTGGAGGAGATTTTCTCTTTGGGTTTTCAAGGCTGTGTTTATGCTGTTGTTGATGGTTTTGTCTTTCTAACCTTTCTTATGGAAGGAGTCTGCCAGTGTTCTGAGATGTTTATCTCTGTCTGGGTCTGAACAAATTCAGTGGTATCTGATGGCCTGGCTGTGTATAATGGCCCGTTTAGTGTGTTGGGGGTGAAAACTGGAGCTATGAAGATAGCTGCATCGGTCAGTCAGTTTTATGTATATCGACGTGTGAAGCTTGTCATCCCTGATGTATACTGTAGTGTCCAGGAAGTTGACATGTGTGTTCAAATAGTCCATTTTTAGTTTGATAGATGGGTGAAAAGTGTTGATCAATGAGAAGAATTGGTTTAGATTTTCTTCACCTTCAGTCCATATCATGAATATATCATCAATATAGCGATAATATCTGTATGGCTTTTGTTGTATGCTGTTCAGGAATTTGTCCTCCAGGTCAGCCATAAATAAGTTTGCATATTGGGGTGCAATTTTGCTTCCCATAGCAGTACCCATACACTGGAGATAGATGTCATTATTGAAACTGAAGTAGTTGTGTGTAAGAATGAATTCAATGAGCTGTGTCACATCCTCAGCCGTGTATTTGTGGTTTGGTGAGGATGATAAGAATCTGTGACATGCCGCCAACCCATCCTTGTGAGGGATGTTACTCTACAGAGATTCTACATCCATAGTGACTAGAAGTGTATTTGGTGGTAATTGTTGTATATTCTTAAGCTTGTTCAGAAAATCAGTGGTGTCTTTCAGGAAACTCGCAGTGTTCATGACTAAAGGTTTTAACATGTTTTCTACAAGGCCTGAGATATGTTCGGTAAGTGTATTCATACCTGTTATAATGGGTCTGCCTGGATTTCCTGGCTTGTGAATCTTGGGCAGCATGTAGAAGTCTCCAATTTCTGGATTATCCGGAATCGCATTAATGAGTTCTGAATGTAGGTGGCTTGGTATTGTTGCAATGAGACCTTTTAATTGCTTAGTAAAATCCTGGGTCGGATCATAATCCAGTTTTTTGTAGTAAGTAGTATTTGCCAGCTGCCTCTGGCCCTCTTGTATATATTTGTCTGTATCCATCACAACAGCTGCTTCCCCTTTATCTGCTGGTTTGATGGTTATGGCCTGATTATTGCGCAGATCATGTACAGCTCTTTGCTCCAGTGGTGAAAGGTTGTACAATATTTTCTTTTGCTGGGTGGATATCAGGGATGTAACTCGCAGCCTGAAGCTATCAATATAGGTATCCAATTTGGGGTTGTGTCCTTGTGAAGGTGTGAAGTTGCTGTTCTTTTTCTCTTTGTCACCTCCTATTGTCCTAGGATTCCTTTCCTTAGGCCCCTTTCACACTGGGGCGGTAGGGGGCGTCGGCGGTAAAACAGCGCTATTTTTAGCGCTGTTTTACCGCGGTATTCGGCCGCTAGCGGTGCGGTTTTAACCCCCCGCTGGCGGCCGAAAAAGGGTTAAAACCCCTCCTATAGCGCGGCTATAGCCGCGGTATTACCGCGGTATAGCCGCGCTGTCCCATTGATTTCAATGGGCAGGAGTGGTTTAGGAGCGGTGAATACACCGCTCCTTCACCGCTCCAAAGATGCGGCTTGCAGGAGATTTTTTCTTCTCCCGCCAGCGCACCGCTTCAGTGTGAAAGCTGTTAGGGGCAACTCTTAAACAAGTTGCTTAAGTTTATATTGAGTGGGTAACCGTTACCACGAACAGTCACCAGATCACCTAGCAACACATGTTCACCCACCAGTCACAGTTTATGTTTTTTGTTATTATTGAGTGACTTTTATTGATGAGCACTTATTTCACCTTGATGCACTTTATTTATATACATCTTTCAATCTGCACATATTGCTCTACCCCACTAGGGGATTGTCTTTCTACTTTTAGGTGTGCAGAGTATTTATTTATTTATTCATTTTGTGTTGCGCAGAATCATTCACACAATCCTGTATGATTGTGCCCATTTTAGTCTATTAGCAGTGTAAAGTGTTCACTATTTGATTTTTGCAGCACCACTAGTTATACATTACCACCATTGTTTCACTTTTTTCACGAAATTTCATGTAGTAGCGCAGAAGTCTTTCTTTCTTTTTAGATCTTTACGCTTAAGTTTATATTGCTTTGCCAAATTATTGCTTCTATAAGAAAGATGACACGGAGTCAGGTATGTCTGTATCACAGTTCTCAGCATAAAGGACTGCTGCCTTTACTCTTTCAAAGGCCTTTTATACAAGCAGTAATCTTATCGGCATTACCAAATGAGGTTAAGGTACAGAGAGTTTCTCATCAGCGAACATGTAATGATTATTCAGCAGTTCCAAATTCCATCTAGATACAGATTGATACGTACACAGAAGAGAAAAGCACAAACAATTTAAATAGAACAATTGATACGTACATAGGGAAGAAAGGAGCACAAACAATTTAAATAGAACAATTGATACGTACACAGGTAAGAAAGGAGCACAAACAATTTAAATAGAACAATTGATACGTACACAATTACAGTGGAACTCTAAGTCATTATTTCAACCCTATCAATTTCCCCCTTTGACATCATCCTCTCCCTCCCCCTGGGTCCTCATGAATAAGTTCTAGTCAGTTTTTCCCCAGAGTCCTTTCCCTGACCGCGAGTTGTCAGAGGGGTAGAACCCATCCCCCTAGGTATTACCAACATCTTAAAATTCAAGAAGAGGAGTTTTATAGGAGTAGGGTGATGTCAATACACATTTATCGGTATGCCCTGTCTATTCTCCTAATTTTCCTATTTATTTTCCTGTATACACATATATTCGTGATTGTAAGTGATATTAATATTAGAATAATAATTACCATTGGACTTAACAACCAGTGAAAGGTATTGGTTGCTGTAGAAGACATTCCACTAAATATATCCCACCAATGTGGTGCAGTATCCTGTTGTATCTGTGAGGAAAGATGTACTAGTCTACCTTTGTCAATAATAATTTGCTACTTTAGGATCATCTATAGCCCATTCGAAAGTTGTTGCTTCCTCTACTTCAAGTACATTAATACCAGGAGTCCATGCATATATTTGTAAAACAACAATCTTCAACAAAAAATATGTAAGTAGATATTTCATCATGTTGTTTTCTCGGGTTGTTTCTTGCAATGTGATGCGTGTATCCAGGTAGGTTTTCCTTCCAGCTTTACTGAGGTGGCTGTGGTCAAGAGTACTTGGTAAGGACCTTCAAACCTGGGTTCCAATGTCTTTCTGGTGTGTTTCTTTACATATACATAATCCCCTGGTAGCAGCGTATGTGTACCTGTTATTGAATTAGGGTCTGGAAGAGAAGAATACACACTTTTGTGGATCTTAGTTAGACGTTGTTGCAATTGTATCACATATGCAGTCAAACTATCACATTGCAATTGCATACTCTGTGGAAAGTATAGACCTAATCTAGGTGCATTCCCAAAAAGTATTTCGTATGGGGATAATCCTGTTTTTCCTGTTGGAGTGTACCTTATAGAGAATAAAGCCAAAGGCAGGCATTCTGGCCAAGGCTTGTTTAACTCTTGCATGGCTTTTTGTATTTTTAGCTTTATTGTCCCATTTACTCTTTCCACTGATCCTGAACTCTGTGGGTGGTAAGGGGTGTGAAAACTTTGTTGAACCCCTAACATGGTCATCACGTTCTGCATGATTTCTCCTGTAAAGTGTGTCCCCCTATCTGATTCTATGGTTTCAGGAAGACCAAACCTAGGTATTAACTCAGTGATCAGTTTCTTAGCTGTGGCTTTAGCTGTAGCCGATTTTACTGGATAACTTTCGGGCCAACCTGAGAATAAATCGATACACACGAGGACAAATTCAAAAGGGCCGCTCTTAGGCATTTGTATGTAATCAATTTGCAGTCTCTGGAAGGGGTATTGGGCCCGGACCTGGTGTTTTCGTGGGGTTTTCACTTTCTGTCCTGGGTTATTCAGGAGACAGATTTGGCAGGCTGCACAGTAGTTTCTTGCAGTGCTACTGAATCCAGGGCCGAGCCATCCTTGGTTCACAATCCTATACATGGAATTGGAACTGACGTGTGTGGGTAGGTGAACTGCCGCTGCCATTGCTGGGTACAGAGAGGCAGGTAGGCATATTTTGCCCCCTTCCCTCCATACATTGTCAAGGTCTGGTGCTGCTCCCATTCTGACCCACTTATCTTTCTCGCTCTCCCCTGCTTGCTCCTGTAATTTACTCAGCTGCTGCCATGTTGGTTCTGGGATACTCACCTCTACCGCTGCTAAGGTCTCAGGGCTTCCTTCCCCTAGAGCTGCCTGTTTTGCAGTCAAATCTGCAAATGCATTTCCTTTTGCCTCAATTGTTTTTGCGCTCGTGTGTGCCGCTATCTTCATGATGGCCACTCGTTTAACCTTTTGAAGATTGTTCAGGACTCTCTTAATCCCTTCTCCATGTTTTACAGGTGTACCTGCTGCTGTCAGATAACCTCTAGCCCTCCATATGTGGCCATAATCGTGCGCTACACCATAAGCGTAAGCGGAGTCAGTGTAAATATTCCCTTCTCGTCCTTTTAAGTATTCTAGGGCTTGTTCTAAAGCTTTTAATTCTGCTTCCTGTGCTGACATGTGGGCTGGTAAGGCCTGTGCTTCAATTACCTGCGTATCAGTCACTACAGCATACCTTGTGTGATATTTACCCTTGTCATCAGCAAACCTACTGCCATCTATGTACAAAGTGTGCTCAGCATTTAAAATCGGTGTATCTGTAACATGTGGGAATCCCATTGTCTCCTGTTCCATGAGCTGAAAACAATCGTGCTCATTTACTTCCTTAAACAAGAGAGTGTCAGTTTCCTCATTTCCTTTCTCACTAGTACTATTAGCACTATCATTCCCCCTTGCCAAATCTGGTGACTGAAGAGGCAAAAAGGTGGCCAAATTTAAGGTTGTACAGCGCTGAAAAGTAACATTTGGAGGTAAGAGTAAAGTACACTGTAATCTTAATTGCCTAGCCATTGAAATGTGTTTGGGCTGTACCTGAGACAAGATTGCATGTATGTCATGTGTGGTATGCACTATGACTGGATTGTCTAGAACAATCTCTGATGACTTATCTATGATAATTGACACTGCAGCTACCGCCCGTACACAAGACGGTGAACCTCTGGACACTGGATCTAACGCCGCAGAAAAGTAAGCGACTGGTCTTTGTTTTACATGTGCCTGTGTCAGAACACCTGTGGCGTGTCCAGTGATCTCAGCAACGTACAGATTAAATTTCTTAGTGTAATCTGGACTACCAATAGCCGGGGCAGAAATTAATAGCTTTTTCAAAGTGACAAACGACTCATATGCTACTTCTGTAAGCACATACGGTACAATTTTCAAACAATCGTATAATGGCTGCATCAAAGCGCTAGCATGTGGTATCCACTGTCTACAATATGACACGATACCTAAAAACATACGCAATTGTTTGAAATTCCGTGGGGGTAACATTCCCTTTATCACTTGAACCCTCTCCTCAGTGAGATGTCTCGTACCCTGTGATATACAATGTCCCAAAAAGATAACTTTTTCCTGACACACTTGTAACTTTTTCTTATTAACCTTGCAACCTTTTTCTGCCAAAAATCGCAACAAATTAAGGGTGGTGGCCAAACAAGTTTCCTTGTCAGGGCAGCATAACAATAAATCATCCACATATTGTAACAATACACAGGAATCTGGTGGTACCCATTCTCCCAACACTGTTTGCAATGCTTGCGAATACAAGGTAGGTGAATGCGCCATACCCTGAGGTAGGCGTGTCCAGGTTAGTTGCCGATTTTTGATTGAAAATGCGAACCAAAGTTGGCATTCTTCAGCAAGCGGGACGGAAAAGAAAGCATTCGCTAAATCTATAACCGTAAAGTACATACTGGTTGATGGTATTTGTGACAGTAATGTATGTGGATTGGGTACTAAAGGTGTCATCGGGGCTAGTATTTTGTTGACCGCTCTAAGGTCTTGGACCATTCTATACTTAACCGGACTACCGGCTACTAATTTCTTTTTAACCGGGTACAAGGGAGTGTTTGCCGGTGATTTTACTTCTTTTAGAACTCCACTTTTTAAGAAGGATTGGACCTGCATTTCTATGGCCGCCTCTTGGGGTGCACTAAGTGGATACTGCTTTTGTTGGGGAAGCACTGCTCCTGGAATCAGCTGTAGTGTAACCGGAGGTATGGGCAAAAGTCCAACATCAGCTGGATGTTTCTCCCATAGTTCTCCTGGAAGGGACGACAAAATCTGATCTAAGTCTGAAGGAGGTGGGCCGGACAATTCCGATTCCTCCTCTAGGTATTGTATCAGGTTACACATCTCCATGTGTTCTTGATTATCCCCTATAGCTAAGGTGACAGTGCCATCTGGGTGATAGGTAATGTTAGCTCCTATTTTCTGCAAAATGTCAGCTCCTAACAAATTAGTGGGGGCTCCTCTGGATACCAGAAAGCGTGAAAGGAACATGTGGTTTCCTACTTTAACTTTCAGAGGTTTTGTAAGCGGGGCGTCGGCTAAAATGCCATCATATCCAGTTATTAGTAAAGTGTCAGGTGATTTTTGGCCAGGGAGTAGTTCAGAGTCAGAAAGTAACGAGCGTGAAGCTCCTGTATCGACTAAACAAGAGATTTTCTTATTACCAACCGTTATATTTGTCTTAAGCATTGTTGTTTTGGATTTTTCTAAAACCGGGGTGAGTCATGCTCGTGGACTATCTCCCTGCTGCCTGATATGACTATTTTTGTTGTCCCTGGGCTGGTTCCTTCTCTGATTATCTGGAGAATCAACACCTTCCTCTCCTTCATCCCTTATTCTTTTCCTACAGTTGCGTCTGATGTGACCAATCTTGTTACAGTAGTGACAGGTAAGGGGTTTGCGAAAGGAACCTCTACCTTGCTCTTGGGGATCCCGAGTGCGTTGATAGCATGAGATTTCCTCCCTTTGGTTTCTGCTAAGTCCGCCTCTATGCCTTGCGCTTTTTGTAACAACGTCCCTCTATCTCTAGTTGCCCTCCACTCTGGTGTGCAGGCTTTCAGTCTCTCACTTATCTGTGGAATTAATCCCTCCATAAATTGTCTATTGAAGGCTCGGATTGTGACTGGCAGGGCCAAGTCCAATCCCTCATCTGCCATCATACTTTCCATAGATAAGTAAAATTCCGATACAGTCTGTCCTGGCATTTGCTTCATGGGTGATATGGACCCCCTCTCCTGTTGTTTTGCCTGACAAAAAGCTTCTAATCTAGCAATAAAAGGGGCCCTTGAGTCTATATGTCTGACATGTCCTGCCTCCAGGTTGCCCTCCCCATCAACTTGTCCTGCAGGTCTGTGTGGACCTATTTCTGTCATAAACTGGTTAAACAGGGTCAGAGTCATTTTGTGTCTGCATAGATCCTCCCCATCCTGCCAGGTCGCTTCATGTGTATTCATTAACTGTGTCACAAATCTACAAAAAGCAGCTGGCTTTACTATAATGCATGTATCAGTGCGTACGGGGGCTACAGTTTCTGAATGAAATTCTTGTACTCCACAAACCTGAAAAACCCATTCTCTACCCTTAAGTACAGGATATATCTTGTGTGGTTTACGTTCTATGTCAGTGTATGGGGGTGGGATGGCTGAGCTAAGATTATTTAAAATTTCAACATTTTTTGTTCTTCTATCTTTCATATCCCAACCATCACAATCTGGATTATATTTCCACCCCTCTTCTTTCGCTCTATTTGAGACCTTAATTAAGCATTGAACCTGACTCATCCATTGCTTCTCTAACACCTCTCCTTGTCTGTCCCTTTTTATTTCACTCCATACATCCGGGTCTAAGCCCGCTGCTCCTTTCACCTTAAATTTACGAAGGACATCCTTTAAGTCCTGTGCTTCGGTTTTCCCATAAATGTTCTTAATATCTGTGGCACCGTATAGTGCGCCACAATTCCCTGACGGGGTTTTGTGTTCCTCTGGCCCATTCTAACAGTCCTGCCTAGGTAGCGTGTGGGACACTTAGTGTACAATATAATGTGGCTACAACATATACAAGAATGAATAATTACTTTATATGCTAGCCCAATCTAAGTTACACTAGTTCCTCGTTGCCTTCCTCCTAGGGTGCTAGAATACTAGAAACCTCTTCCGGAATGAGATTTCTGAAATCAAATTACTTTATATGCTAGCCCAATACTTTATATGCTAGCCCAATAACAAACCAGAATGCGGCTACAACATATACAAAAATGCGGCTACAACATATACAAGCATTCCCTTAAGTGGCCAGGTATCCGACTAGATCTCCGGACTTTTGGAGATCTTATTCCCTCCCCGTATCTGGGAATCCCTCTCATACACTCTTATCCCTGCTTTATGGAGCAGACAGGGCTTATACTCTCAACCCGTCTATGGTTTATGAGTTAGATGTGAGGTTAAGCATAAGCCTCAGACCCCCAAGCTCACAAGCCCTCAAGTTCCCAATCATGTGAGGTAAGGCGCATTCCGTTGCTTAGTTCGGCAATCCCCTTCTAACTCATACCATCCTTGACAAGGCTCATTCACTTTCTCAACAAGACAGACAAGACAGACACAGACAACAAAACAAACAAATAATTCCAGCAATATAAACTAAAATATGCAGTAATTCTAGACTCACCACTACAGAGGCTGGTGTTTTAAAACCAGGAGAACCGTAACTGACAGAACGGATAGGCACAAATCAGGGGAGCACAGAATATAAGAAAAATAAAGCTTTTTCTTACCTGGCCAGGTTTTTTGATCTGTGGTTCCCGGAATGCCTGTCCTTTCGTTCCGTCAGCGTAGCTCAGCCACCTCTTGTAGCAACTTGGTGGGTCCCTGTTCGGGCGCCAAAATGTTAGGGGCAACTCCTAAACAAGTTGCTTAAGTTTATATTGCTTTGCCAAATTATTGCTTCTATAAGAAAGATGACACGGAGTCAGGTATGTCTGTATCACAGTTCTCAGCATAAAGGACTGCTGCCTTTACTCTTTCAAAGGCCTTTTATACAAGCAGTAATCTTATCGGCATTACCAAATGAGGTTAAGGTACAGAGAGTTTCTCATCAGCGAACATGTAATGATTATTCAGCAGTTCCAAATTCCATCTAGATACAGATTGATACGTACACAGAAGAGAAAAGCACAAACAATTTAAATAGAACAATTGATACGTACATAGGGAAGAAAGGAGCACAAACAATTTAAATAGAACAATTGATACGTACACAGGTAAGAAAGGAGCACAAACAATTTAAATATAACAATTGATACGTACACAATTACAGTGGAACTTTAAGTCATTATTTCAACCCTATCAAAGCCCTGGGGCTTTCACACTGAACAAACAGCGGTTTGCAGGCGCTATTTTTAGCGCAATAACGCCTGCAAACCGCCCCAGTGTGAAAGAGCTTTTACTGTGAAAATATTCTTTGAGCCTTAGTCTCCTAAAGAATTCCTCCATATCTGACCATACCTGTAAATTATCCAATTTGGTGGTTGGGCAGAATGTGAGGCCTTTGGAGAGGACTGTTGTTTCTGGTGTAGAAAATTGATGATTTGACAAATTTATGATTCCCAGTTCCTCTGTTATATCCACATTTTTGTAAAGTCATCATTTACACAAGGGATACCTTGGGATTCTGGATCGGCTTCCAAGTTGCTGATAGCAGTAGTTATAGAAGTTGTGTTTGTTTTGTGTTGTTTAGGTTGTATCCAAAAGGTCTGCTCTCGGTGTAGCTTTTGGAGTTTTTTTTGCTTCCTGTTCATGGCAAGTTTTTGCAGTTGTATTTCATCCTTAATTTGGTTGATGCTTGTGGGGTCCAACGGTGTTGAGGTTTCAAACACCAACTGCTTTTGTTTCCGGATTGTTTCCCTTTTACCATAGAGTTTATGAATGAGGTTGTTCCTTAACCTTTTGCTGGTATGTCTGCAGAGTCCTTCTGCATAAGGAGAGTTCAGTGTATTTGCACAAGGATTTTTAATCCGGAGACCCTTTGGTATGAGATTCCTCTTTTTGCATCTTTGCAATGGCATGCAATGCCAAGCTGCTGTTAATAAAGCAAACAGAATATTGGCATGCATTAAAAGGGGGGTCAACGCAAGAGATAAAACGATAATTCTCCCACTCTAAAAGACTTTGGTCTGGCCTCACCTGGAGTATGCTGTCCAGTTCTGGGCACCAGTCCTCAGGAAGGATGTACTGGAAATGGAGCGAGTACAAAGAAGGGCAACAAAGCTAATAAAGGGTCTGGAGAATATTAGTTATGAGGAAAGGTTGCGAGCGCTGCACTTATTCTCTCTGGAGAAGAGACGCTTGAGAGGGGATATGATTTCAATTTAAATACTGTACTGCTGACCCCACAATAGGGATAAAATTTTTTCGCAGAAGAGATTTTAATAAGACTCGTGGCCACTCATTACAATTAGAAGAAAAGAGGTTTAACCTTAAACTACGTAGAGGGTTCTTTACTGTAAGAGCGGCAAGGATGTGGAATTCCCTTCCACAGGCGGTGGTCTCAGCGGGGAGCATTGATAGCTTCAAGAAACTATTAGATAATCACCTGAATGACCGCAACATACAGGGATATATAATGTAATACTGACACATAATCACACACATAGGTTGGACTTGATGGACTTCTTTTTTGGTGTCTTTTTTCAACCTCACCTACTATGTAACTATGTAACTATGAGAGAAAGAAGATGTCGCTGTTGACCTTATTTGCACTAACATACAATTTTTCAGGACAAGCTTTCGGGGTATGTCCCCTTCTTCAAGGTCCAAGCAGTACTGATTCACAAAGTTTTGAGCACAATGTTAAAGAAGCAGAAAGAAAAAAAAAAAAAAAAGAGAGAAAACCAAACACATACAAATCAATGGTAATAAAGATAGCAGCAGGATTAGTGAAATAAGACAGAGGGATAGCTATAGAATGCAGGGGGGGGATACTAGTCACAGAGGGGTCGTAAAACTTTAGCATTATGTGTAAGGAAACCAATATCTAAATTCAGGCCATTATTTTTCGTGTCAAAAAGAAGCATCATTCTTAGTTCAAACGTTTTCCTTTCCTGGATAGTTCTGAAATTCCCTTTAAGAACTAAAACATTGAGGTCTTCTATAAGATAAATTTAGGGCATTTTTTCAGTTGGATCTGCACTGTTTCACCATAACTTTTCAACATGTGTACACTTCTGGTCACTGCCTCTGTAGCTAAAAGGGGGAGTGTTTGGGGGGGGGGGGGGGGGGGGGTGGTAAAGCCATGGCTCAACTGCAAGGTTTTACTGCCCCCCCCCCCCCCCCCCCAAAAAAAAACCCTCACGTGTGAATGAGCCCTGATACTGCAGCCAGCCACAGTCTCCCTAATCACTACCACACCAGTTCCAGTGTCAGGCCATAGGGCCTTGTTCGCAGGGCCGGACTGGGAATAAAAACCAGCCCTGGAAATAATTTCATACCAGCCCCATAGCATTATTATACCAGCCCCATAGCATTTTTATACCAGCGCAACTGCATAACGTCGTTATTTTCTTGTTCACAAAAGGGAAAACCATGCATTTTAAAGCACATTTGAATAGTGTATTATATATAGATAAGAGAGACATGGAATTTACAAACAGCAGCAATTTTTTTTTTTTTTACTGGCAAAAATCATGGCATTTACTGGCACATTTTTTACTGATATTGCAAAAAAAAAAGTGCCGTAAATGGCAGGTTTCAGTGCAAATATCAATATTTAAGCTATAAACTGCTATTAGCAATGTGTTAAGTTAAACAAAAGTCAAACACCATATTTCTCCTCTTACATGAAGGTCAGATTAATATAACCCAGCACAGAGTTCCCCCCATACATCAGGAGGATTCCCCTTTACAGTGCAAGGGAACTCTGACATAAAGGGGAACATTGCAGATCATGATCTAAGCGGGAACTCTGATATAAAAGGGGGTCACTGGTGACCAGAGACCCCACTTATATCAGAGTCCACTGCTTTCCCCCTTACATCAGAGTTCTCACTTACATCAGGGTCTGCAGAATTGCCCTTTACATCAGAGTTCCCTCTTGCACTGTAAGGTGGAATCCTGCAGACTATGATGTAAAGGGGAACTCTGGGAATGTGGGGAGGACTCTGGTGACCAGAGACCACCTTCTGCAGAAAGAAAACACTAAGGTACGGGGGTTTACTGATATAAGGGGGAAACCTATATATCAGTGCCCCCTTACAATATTGTATTGACCCCCCCCTCTCAGGTAGGCCTGGCGGCGCTGTCACTGACCTCCTCTCAGGTGCACCGTACAGGGCTCAGTCAGTCGGCTCCAGCTTGGTGGCTCTGGTTTTATCCCATAGTTTCCTCTCCACAGTCCATACATGTCTGACTTCTCCCATGACCCCCATCCCTGCGCCACTCCCACTGTTGACTCCACTCCAGACTGCAGTCGTGATATAAGACAAGAGATGGTCAGAGGCTACGGATGGTACAGGAGATGTCGGAGGCTGCGGATGGTACAGGAGATGTCGGAGGCTGTGGATGGTACAGGAGATGTCGGAGGCTGCGGATGGTACAGGAGATGTCGGAGGCTGCGGATGGTACAGGAGAGGTCAGAGGCTGCGGATGGTACAGGAGAGGTCAGAGGCTGCGGATGGTACAGGAGAGGTCAGAGGCTGCGGATGGTACAGGGGAGGTCAGAGGCTGCGGATGGTACAGGAGAGGTCAGAGGCTGCGGATGGTACAGGAGAGGTCAGAGGCTGCGGATGGTACAGGGGAGGTCAGAGGCTGCGGATGGTACAGGAGAGGTCAGAGGCTGCGGATGGTACAGGAGAGGTCAGAGGCTGCGGATGGTACAGGAGATGTCAGAGGCTGCGGATGGTACAGGAGATGTCAGAGGCTGCGGATGGTACAGGAGATGTCAGAGGCTGCGGATGGTACAGGAGATGTCAGAGGCTGCGGATGGTACAGGGGATGTCAGAGGCTGCGGATGGTACAGGGAAGGTCAGAGGCTGCGGATGGTACAGGGAAGGTCAGAGGCTGCGGATGGTACAGGGGATGTTAGAGGCTGCGGATGGTACAGGGAAGGTCAGAGGCTGCGGATGGTACAGGGAAGGTCAGAGGCTGCGGATGGTACAGGAGATGTCGGAGGCTGCGGATGGTACAGGAGATGTCAGAGGCTGCGGATGGTACAGGGGATGTCAGAGGCTGCGGATGGTACAGGGAAGGTCAGAAGCTGCGGATGGTACAGGGAAGGTCAGAGGCTGCGGATGGTACAGGGAAGGTCAGAGGCTGCGGATGGTACAGGGAAGGTCAGAGGCTGCGGATGGTACAGGAGATGTCAGAGGCTGCGGATGGTACAGGGGAGGTCAGAGGCTGCGGATGGTACAGGGGAGGTCAGAGGCTGCGGATGGTACAGGGGAGGTCAGAGGCTGCGGATGGTACAGGGGAGGTCAGAGGCTGCAGGTGGTACAGGGAAGGTCAGAGGCTGCGGATGGTACAGGGAAGGTCAGAGGCTGCGGATGGTACAGGAGATGTCAGAGGCTGCGGATGGTATAGGAGATGTCAGAGGCTGCGGATGGTACAGGGGAGGTCAGAGGCTGCGGATGGTACAGGAGATGTCAGAGGCTGCGGATGGTACAGGGAAGGTCAGAGGCTGCAGATGGTACAGGGAAGGTCAGAGGCTGCGGATGGTACAGGGAAGGTCAGAGGCTGCGGATGGTACAGGAGATGTCAGAGGCTGCGGATGGTACAGGAAATGTCAGAGGCTGCGGATGGTACAGGGGATGTCAGAGGCTGCGGATGGTACAGGGAAGGTCAGAGGCTGCGGATGGTACAGGGAAGGTCAGAGGCTGCGGATGGTACAGGGGAGGTCAGAGGCTGCGGATGGTACAGGGAAGGTCAGAGGCTGCGGATGGTACAGGAGATGTCAGAGGCTGCGGATGGTACAGGAGATGTCAGAGGCTGCGGATGGTACAGGGGAGGTCAGAGGCTGCGGATAGTACAGGGGAGGTCAGAGGCTGCGGATGGTACAGGGAAGGTCAGAGGCTGCGGATGGTACAGGGAAGGTCAGAAGCTGCGGATGGTACAGGAGATGTCAGAGGCTGCGGATGGTACAGGAGATGTCAGAGGCTGCGGATGGTACAGGGGAGGTCAGAGGCTGCGGATGGTACAGGAGATGTCAGAGGCTGCGGATGGTACAGGAGATGTCAGAGGCTGCGGATGATACAGGGGATGTCAGAGGCTGCGGATGGTACAGGGAAGGTCAGAGGCTGCGGATGGTACAGGGAAGGTCAGAGGCTGCGGATGGTACAGGAGATGTCAGAGGCTGCGGATGGTACAGGAGATGTCAGAGGCTGCGGATGGTACAGGAGATGTCAGAGGCTGCGGATGGTACAGGAGATGTCAGAGGCTGCGGATGGTACAGGAGAGGTCAGAGGCTGCGGATGGTACAGGAGAGGTCAGAGGCTGCGGATGGTACAGGAGAGGTCAGAGGCTGCGGACGGTACAGGACAGGTCAGAGGCTGCGGACGGTACAGGAAAGGTCAGAGGCTGCGGATGGTACAGGAGAGGTCAGAGGCTGCGGATGGTACAGGAGAGGTCAGAGGCTGCGGATGGTACAGGAGATGGTCAGAGGCTGTGGATGGTACAGGAGATGGTCAGAGGCTGCGGATGGTACAGGAGATGTCAGAGGCTGCGGATGGTACAGGAGATGTCAGAGGCTGCGGATGGTACATGGGAGGTCAGAGGCTGCGGATGATGCAGGGGAGGTCAGAGGCTGCGGATGGTACAGGAGAGGTCAGAGGCTGCGGGGGGTGCGAACAGGAGGTCAGAGGCTGCAGGGGGGTGCGAACAGGAGGTCAGAGGCTGCGGGGGGGTACAGACACGAAGTCAGAGGCTGCAGGGGGGGACAGGTTTAGCTCTGTGCAATATCCTATGGGAGTAACTACATTCTCGAAAACTTGAATATAGTTCTTTTGCTTCCCATTTGTAGTCATTTTGTTTCACACAATCCTGCTTGATGCAGAGGAATTGGCCAACAGGTATCCCATTTTTGAGCCATTCAAGGTAGTGGCTGTCGTTTTTTTTGTGGGCCCGTCTCCGGATAACGATGAATTAGAAAAAAGCAAATTGCATGTAATCCGCACTGATGTGAAATCGGCATGTAAAATGACCCCACATCTATTCCAACCAGCAAGAGATCACCTTCTATTGTGAGGCCATTAATCTTTAACAAGACATCTTGAGTATCCTGCACGTACGATTTTAATTGGATCACCATATCTTTCAACAAAAGATCCAAGTATCTGCCTATTCTCTACAAAGGGCCCTTTACTGCTGATACTATGGGTTTCCTGGTGTATTTTTTTTTTTTTTACACATTTATGAGTCTTTGATATTATATAGAATGTGGGAACGTTATAGTCGGCCACTCTCAAATTAACAGCTGTAACAATCCTGCCTCCTTGGCCATATCCAATCGGTTAAATAATGATAAATGTTGGACTAGTTCCAGATACAGATATAGGTCCACAATCCCTACTAATAGATTCGAGAAATAAAAATAAAAGGAGAGAGCCGCGACTACCTCCTAAAAATTAGGATTTTTAAGTGGACCATAACATCTGTATAATAAGGTAAGCACAAATATGGGAATTTGATAAAATTTACATTTTATTAGATACACAAATACATATAAACAAATATAATAAAATCATGAACTACAACCAGTTCATTGGAGATACTTAGTATTAATTATTATTAGTCCGCGAATTGCTGGAAAAGATGCTTGAATGTGCGATATGCCAACATGTTTCGCAGATTTCCTGCTTCTTCAAGGGCGTCGCTTACATCTGCTGGTATCTCTAGATTGTATAAATTCATATTAGATATTGTTTCATAGTTACAATATTCAAGTGCAGTTTATTAAGCTAATAAAAGTGCTTACCCAATAGAGGTTATCAATGCCTAAAATGGGGCATGCAAAGCCCGACTCACATCAAAAGAGCTCAGCCCGCCAACAGCCAACCACGATCAATACCCCCAGGCAGTCAGAGCGTGCGGGGTTGGAGAGTGGGATGTCGGATCATGTACTGACCAGCCTAGTAAATAGGTATATCCTGTGCAAAGAAATAATTTACCAGCTAGTTTTATCAGCTAAAATTTTTTTTATTTTTTATTATTTTTATCATTTTTTAATTATTTTTATTTTTATCTTGTACAGAGGGAGAGATATTGATTATTGTAATTCCTTATTGCAATTCCTGATATTAATTTATTTGGTTCTCGTTTTTATTATCCATAGATCCTAGCTAGCTACATTGAACCCATGGAACAATACCCCATTTATCATTTTGAAGAAAATGTGGCCATCCAAGAGGATAAAGCTAAACCATATCCTCCTCAGAGTACATAATTGATTTACAACCAAATAGACCCATATATCTGTATAGTTGTAGAGTCACATATGTCAGCCATTAAATAGATGGCCGACATATCCCCATTAATCACTACAAGTTACATCCATAAAAATCAACATGACACTCTGAAACACTGTATAAGCGCCATGCTGTGAAATTGCATTGATATTTATAGAAAGGGGGATGATGCAACATTAAGTTAGGTATAGCTGGAGCCAATTTTCCAAGCTCTCAATAACAAGGAAACAGGGGGATTGTCATTAGGCTATTTACCTTTAGAAAGTTTAGGAAAGCTTCTGGTCCATCACCCCCAGGGTACAGTACGCTGCTACCGCTGTCTGTAGCGCTGGCTGAATGAGACGCTGGACGCGTCTCATTACATTTCCATGATCCCTCCGGAAGTAAAGGGTCAGCTGACCCCTGACTTCACTTCCGGAGCGAGGGCCCCTGTGTTGCGCATGTGCAAGACGGCCGGGACTGTCCGTCATTGCGTCAGCGCACACCGCGCAGCTAATTCGTGCGCGGGGAGGGAGGGAGGGAGAGATGTTATACCCCTAACCTCCCACCAGGGGCGCCCGAACAATCACACTCATTACCTCATCGTTGCCGGCCAAGCAGATGAGCTCCCGATGTGAGGTGCCACGCAGGCCACTTAGCATCAATACTTTTTCACATATAAATTTCATTGGTACATGTATAAGAACAAACAGTCTGTAATAATGCATATACAGAGTTTCAAAGTTAATGCTTGTTTAAACCTTATTAGTACATTAAACATATTTAATTTCTTGATGCTACAACATCACATATTAGTATCCATTGAAAGGTAGGGGGGGGAGGAAAGGGGAAAAGGAGGGGGAAGGGAGAGGGGAAAAAAGGAGGGAAGAAAACAGTTAGGAAGAAAGAAAAAGAAAAAATTACATAATGAAAGATGATGTTATCTCTGTTGTGAGGAGGAGGGAAAGAGGGGGGGCACATGGAAAAGTTATAAACCATATCCTAGTGGACATTTTAGCCCCCCTGGGGCCCTTGAGTAAATTGGATATGTCATATACTGAAAGATATGCCCGTCTGTTAAACAGTTCTAGCCATTAAGCCAAATATAAACATAGTCTGCATTGAGTTTTATAGGACGAGAGCACGACCAGGGGCACCTTGGTTGGTTAAGGTGTTCCTAAGTCCAAGGTGCCCACAGAAGGTCCAATCAGAAATTATCAACTAGGTGTTGTTAGTTATAAGAATGGTTTGAAAGATAAGGCAGTGTTGAGGCCAGGTGGGTAGGTGGCTCTCTGACCGAAGATCCATCTGGCGTCAAGTTGTAGGATCCTCTTGTCAAAGTCGCCTCCTCTATCGGATTCAGGGATCACCTCTAGTGCAAAAAATGAAATAAACTTAGGATCAAAGCTGTGGTATAAACCAACATGCTTGCAAATTGGGGTATATAATAACCCTGCATCAAGGTAATAGAGGTGGTCCTGAATCCGTCTAGAGAATGGGCGCTTTGTCTTGCCAATGTAAAATGCGCCACATAGGCACATTGCAAGATAAACTATCCCGATGGTGTTGCAATCTGCATATGTTTTGGACTTATAGTACCCACCTCTCGGTAGGGGGCAACCAGTGCCCTCTCTTATCCATGGACACTGATCGCATCCCCCACATTTAAATGTCCCCTTTCCACCCGCCGCTCCAAGAAGGGGAGCGGCGGGTGGAAAGTGACTATGTACCAGACTATCTCTGATTGATCGGGATTTTCTATAGATGATTTCTGGTCTATTCGCCACGTATTTGGATATAATTGGATCTTCTGAAAGGAAATGCCAATTATTTGTAATCAGTTGGCGGAAAATGTTTTGATGAGCACTAAAAGTAGTGACAAGTTTGGTCGTAGATTGTGTTTTTGGTTTCTGCGTACGAAAGATTAGTGATTCACGTGTTTGTGTGCTAGCTCTTTGAAATGCTTTTTTCAGTACTTTCTTGCTGTATCCCCTTATAATCAGTCGTTCAAATAGAATCTTGGCTTCCTGGTAGAAATCCTCGTCTCTCGCACAATTTCTGCGTAGTCTTAAGTATTGACTGTACGGTATGCTTCATACTAGAGGACGAGGATGTGCACTAGAATAGTGTAAGATAGTGTTCCCTGCTGTTTCTTTCCTATATAAATTGCTATAAATGGAACCATCGTCTCTAATGAAGAGGCGTAGGTCCAAGAAAGCAATACTTTTGGTATCAAATTGAATAGTGAATTTAAGGTTAAAGTTATTATTGGAGATAAATAACATAAATTCGGCTAGTTCTTGAGCGGATCCTGTCCAGACGAGCAATACGTCATCAATAAACCTTCGCCACAATAAGATGTGGCGAAGGTGTATCGCGGCGCAGTCATCCGAGAACAGTTCCCGTTCCCACCCCCCCAGGTACAGGTTGGCATACGATGGGGCACAAGATGTCCCCATCGCTACCCCCTGTACCTGGAGGTAGGTGGAACCATTGAACAGAAATATGTTGGTAGTGAGGATTTGTTGCAGGAGCGTCGTGATAAATTGACATAGCCTCCAGTCATTCCGATCCTGTTCTCTAAGGAACGTAGCTATGGTTGCTACCCCTTTACTATGTGGAATACTGGAATAAAGTCCCTCTATATCTATGGCAGCTAAAATCGTCCCAGGAGGCACTGTCAGTCCCTCAATTACCTTTAGAAGGTCCAAAGTATCCTTCAGATATGACGGCAGTGCCATCACGTGAGGGCGTAGGTAACTGTCGACATATCTGCTAGCTGTTTCAGTGTGGCTACCAATCCCCGACACTATGGGTCGTCCAGGTGGATTATGTAAACTTTTATGGACCTTCGGGATGGAATAAAATGTAGGTGTAACAGGATGTTTGACATCAAGGTACTCCATCAGATCCTTGTCAATCAGGGCCTGCTGGTGTGCCTGGATAATAATTGCTTTAAATTGGGCTCTAGCCTCTATAAGCCTATCGAATGGAACCTGTTGGTACCATTCCTGATTGTTCAGGATCCTGTTGCACATCTCAATGTAGGTGTCTTTGTCCATAACTACAACGTTACCTCCCTTGTCGGATGGCTTAATAATTATCTGGTCATTGTGGATCATCCCTTCAAGTGCCAGACGTTGTGCCTGTGATAAGTTATTATCCAACTGACGTGGGAATGATAAGGCTTCTATTTGTTTTTTGGTCTGTTTAAGGAAAGCCCAGACTGCTGGGCATGTCTGTAAGTTAGGAAATTTTTGGGACCTGGGTTTGAATTTTACTGGTTCTAAATTGTCAGATGTTTCAGACTCTTCCTCTTCACTAGATGAATCATCTGGGTTTGTAGAACTCTCATTCTCATCCAATAATTGTATGAGTATTTTTAAGGCTCTAAAATCCTGTACCTTAAACCCCTTGTAAGGGTCATCCTCTCTTGTTGGAGTTCTGCCTTGTTCTGTATCAAAAATGTATTTGTATGTGAGGTTTCTGGCAAATAAATGTAAGTCCTTGGTAAGGGTAAATTTATCAATTTGTTGTCGAGGGCAGAAGCTTAAGCCAAGTCTCAGCACCTCAATTTCTGTTGGTGATAATTGGTATGAAGATAGATTTATAACATCTAATCCTGGCTCCCCGGGGCTTGTTTCACCATAAAGGTGTCTATCTTGCCTGTCCGTAGCTGTGTTGGTGGTAGGGGAGTGTGGGCCATGCCTAAAGGGACAGAGCCTTGATTACAGTTTCTCGATTGAGTTGTTTTAGGTGTCGCTCCTAGATCTTTGCTACGTGTGCTTTCCTGTGTTTGTGAATTGGTTTTATCTCCCGCAAACATTGAAAGTGAGACAGCGCCCATCACCTGGTCACCCTGTGTGTCCTCCCCTGTTTCGTAATTACTACTAGGTGGATAACGTCTGGGATTTGTTTTGGGGAGAGCCCATGTGTTTTTTACTACTAGTGCCCCCCTGTGACATGCCACCACCACCATTACCACGTCTCGCTGTGCGTCCTTTCGCCGAGGATCCTCGTCCAGTCTTGTTAGATGGTTTCTGAGAGGAAACAGAGGACGAAGAAATTGATATATCTGAGTCTGATTTGTACATTGTGTTTTCATTGTATGTACGATTCTTATGAGGCATTCCCCTTCTAGGTAAGCCCCCCCTCTGCCATTTATATGCATAACCCCCTGAGAAAGCTAATTTATCCTGGAAAAATTTACGGTCCTTTCTTATTAATACACTTTTATTGTAATTTTCCAAATGTTGTAACAAGTCATGTTCTTTCTTTTTGAAGTCTGCATTAGAGGTATCAGAGTTGTTATTAGTTCTCAGTGTTTCTATTTCTTGATCTAAATCCCTCAATTCTATAGTATATTTATCTTTTAGCATTTCCATTAATTTGGCAGTGCATTGAGTCAGATTTTTTTCCCATTTTTCTTTGAAACTAGCATCAGTGACTGCAAAAGATGGAAAAATCTGGATGCGTAGTCCCTGGGGATGTATATCATCCTTGAGGTATCGATCAAAGAACCTGATGTGCCAACCCAAGTTTGACTTTTTTTCCATCAGTTTCCTCAATTTGAGAAAAAACACCTCCACTCCCACATCTTGATGTGATTAGGGAGTGCTGGTGTTTTGGATGGAATCCATGAATTGTTCCCATCCTGGGCCTGAGAATTGAGACATTCTACATAAAAAAAAAAAAAATTATACTAAGTATTATGATAATGTTAACACCAACAAGTTGATGTCCAATCACTATTGCTTCTAGGTACCTTATTATACAGATGTTATGGTCCACTTAAAAATCCTAATTTTTAGGAGGTAGTCACGGCTCTCTCCTTTTATTTTTATTTCTCGAATCTATTAGTAGGGATTGTGGACCTATATCTGTATCTGGAACTAGTCCAACATTTATCATTATTTAACCACTTCCTCATCAGGGTGTAAAACCCTAGCCGTGGTTGGACTATTTCCAGTTTAAGGTGCTTAGATAATAAATGTATGTCACATGATAATACCTATTGATAATACCTAGAAGCAATAGTGATTGGACATCAACTTGTTGGTGTTAACATTATCACAATACTTAGTATAATTTTTTTTTTTTTTTTGTAGAATGTCTCAATTCTCAGGCCCAGGATGGGAACAATTCATGGATTCCATCCAAAACACCTGCACTCCCAAATCACATCAAGATGTGGGAGTGGAGGTGTTTTTTCTCAAATTGAGGAAACTGATGGAAAAAAAGTCAAACTTGGGTTGGCACATCAGGTTCTTTGATCGATACCTCAAGGATGATATAAATCCCCAGGGACTACGCATCCAGATTTTTCCATCTTTTGCAGTCACTGATGCTAGTTTCAAAGAAAAATGGGAAAAAAATCTGACTCAATGCACTGCCAAATTAATGGAAATGCTAAAAGATAAATATACTATAGAATTGAGGGATTTAGATCAAGAAATAGAAACACTGAGAACTAATAACAACTCTGATACCTCTAATGCAGACTTCAAAAAGAAAGAACATGACTTGTTACAACATTTGGAAAATTACAATAAAAGTGTATTAATAAGAAAGGACCATAAATTTTTCCAGGATAAATTAGCTTTCTCAGGGGGTTATGCATATAAATGGCAGAGGGGGGGCTTACCTAGAAGGGGAATGCCTCATAAGAATCGTACATACAATGAAAACACAATGTACAAATCAGACTCAGATATATCAATTTCTTCGTCCTCTGTTTCCTCTCAGAAACCATCTAACAAGACTGGACGAGGATCCTCGGCGAAAGGACGCACAGCGAGACGTGGTAATGGTGGTGGTGGCATGTCACAGGGGGGCACTAGTAGTAAAAAACGCATGGGCTCTCCCCAAACAAATCCCAGACGTTATCCACCTAGTAGTAATTACGAAACAGGGGAGGACACACAGGGTGACCAGGTGATGGGCGCCGTCTCACTTTCAATGTTTGCGGGAGATAAAACCAATTCACAAACACAGGAAAGCACACGTAGCAAAGATCTAGGAGCGACACCTAAAACAACTCAATTGAGAAACTGTAATCAAGGCTCTGTCCCTTTAGGCATGGCCCACAATCCCCTACCACCAACACAGCTACGGACAGGCAAGATAGACACCTTTATGGTGAAACAAGCCCCGGGGAGCCAGGATTAGATGTTATAAATCTATCTTCATACCAATTATCACCAACAGAAATTGAGGTGCTGAGACTTGGCTTAAGCTTCTGCCCTCAGCAACAAATTGATAAATTTACCCTTACCAAGGACTTACATTTATTTGCCAGAAACCTCACATACAAATACATTTTTGATACAGAACGAGGCAGAACTCCAACAAGAGAGGATGACCCTTACAAGGGGTTTAAGGTACAGGATTTTTGAGCCTTAAAAATACTCATACAATTATTGGATGAGAATGAGAGTTCTACAAACCCAGATGATTCATCTAGTGAAGAGGAAGAGTCTGAAACATCTGACAATTTAGAACCAGTAAAATTCAAACCCAGGTCCCAAAAATTTCCTAACTTACAGACATGCCCAGCAGTCTGGGCTTTCCTTAAACAGACCAAAAAACAAATAGAAGCCTTATCATTCCCACGTCAGTTGGATAATAACTTATCACAGGCACAACGTCTGGCACTTGAAGGGATGATCCACAATGACCAGATAATTATTAAGCCATCCGACAAGGGAGGTAACGTTGTAGTTATGGACAAAGACACCTACATTGAGATGTGCAACAGGATCCTGAACAATCAGGAATGGTACCAACAGGTTCCATTCGATAGGCTTATAGAGGCTAGAGCCCAATTTAAAGCAATTATTATCCAGGCACACCAGCAGGCCCTGATTGACAAGGATCTGATGGAGTACCTTGATGTCAAGCATCCTGTTACACCTACATTTTATTCCATCCCGAAGGTCCATAAAAGTTTACATAATCCACCTGGACGACCCATAGTGTCGGGGATTGGTAGCCACACTGAAACAGCTAGCAGATATGTCGACAGTTACCTACGCCCTCACGTGATGGCACTGCCGTCATATCTGAAGGATACTTTGGACCTTCTAAAGGTAATTGAGGGACTGACAGTGCCTCCTGGGACGATTTTAGCTGCCATAGATATAGAGGGACTTTATTCCAGTATTCCACATAGTAAAGGGGTAGCAACCATAGCTACGTTCCTTAGAGAACAGGATCGGAATGACTGGAGGCTATGTCAATTTATCACGACGCTCCTGCAACAAATCCTCACTACCAACATATTTCTGTTCAATGGTTCCACCTACCTCCAGGTACAGGGGGTAGCGATGGGGACATCTTGTGCCCCATCGTATGCCAACCTGTACCTGGGGGGGTGGGAACGGGAACTGTTCTCGGATGACTGCGCCGCGATACACCTTCGCCACATCTTATTGTGGCGAAGGTTTATTGATGACGTATTGCTCGTCTGGACAGGATCCGCTCAAGAACTAGCCGAATTTATGTTATTTATCTCCAATAATAACTTTAACCTTAAATTCACTATTCAATTTGATACCAAAAGTATTGCTTTCTTGGACCTACGCCTCTTCATTAGAGACGATGGTTCCATTTATAGCAATTTATATAGGAAAGAAACAGCAGGGAACACTATCTTACACTATTCTAGTGCACATCCTCGTCCTCTAGTACGAAGCATACCGTACAGTCAATACTTAAGACTATGCAGAAATTGTGCGAGAGACGAGGATTTCTACCAGGAAGCCAAGATTCTATATGAACGACTGATTATAAGGGGATACAGCAAGAAAGTACTGAAAAAAGCATTTCAAAGAGCTAGCACACAAACACGTGAATCACTAATCTTTCGTACGCAGAAACCAAAAACACAATCTACGACCAAACTTGTCACTACTTTTAGTGCTCATCAAAACATTTTCCGCCAACTGATTACAAATAATTGGCATTTCCTTTCAGAAGATCCAATTATATCCAAATACGTGGCGAATAGACCAGAAATCATCTATAGAAAATCCCGATCAATCAGAGATAGTCTGGTACATAGTCACTTTCCACCCGCCGCTCCCCTTCTTGGAGCGGCGGGTGGAAAGGGGACATTTAAATGTGGGGGATGCGATCAGTGTCCATGGATAAGAGAGGGCACTGGTTGCCCCCTACCGAGAGGTGGGTACTATAAGTCCAAAACATATGCAGATTGCAACACCATCGGGATAGTTTATCTTGCAATGTGCCTATGTGGCGCATTTTACATTGGCAAGACAAAGCGCCCATTCTCTAGACGGATTCAGGACCACCTCTATTACCTTGATGCAGGGTTATTATATACCCCAATTTGCAAGCATGTTGGTTTATACCACAGCTTTGATCCTAAGTTTATTTCATTTTTTGCACTAGAGGTGATCCCTGAATCCGATAGAGGAGGCGACTTTGACAAGAGGATCCTACAACTTGACGCCAGATGGATCTTCGGTCAGAGAGCCACCTACCCACCTGGCCTCAACACTGCCTTATCTTTCAAACCATTCTTATAACTAACAACACCTAGTTGATAATATCTGATTGGACCTTCTGTGGGCACCTTGGACTTAGGAACACCTTAACCAACCAAGGTACCCCTGGTCGTGCTCTCGTCCTATAAAACTCAATGCAGACTATGTTTATATTTGGCTTAATGGCTAGAACTGTTTAACAGACGGGCATATCTTTCAGTATATGACATATCCAATTTACTCAAGGGCCCCAGGGGGGCTAAAATGTCCACTAGGATATGGTTTATAACTTTTCCATGTGCCCCCCTCTTTCCCTCCTCCTCACAACAGAGATAACATCATCTTTCATTATGTAATTTTTTCTTTTTCTTTCTTCCTAACTGTTTTCTTCCCTCCTTTTTTCCCCTCTCCCTTCCCCCTCAATTTCCCCTCCCCCCCCCCTACCTTTCAATGGATACTAATATGTGATGTTGTAGCATCAAGAAATTAAATATGTTTAATGTACTAATAAGGTTTAATCAAGCATTAACTTTGAAACTCTGTATATGCATTATTACAGACTGTTTGTTCTTATACATGTACCAATGAAATTTATATGTGAAAAAGTATTGATGCTAAGTGGCCTGCGTGGCACCTCACATCGGGAGCTCATCTGCTTGGCCGGCAACGATGAGGTAATGAGTGTGATTGTTCGGGCGCCCCTGGTGGGAGGTTAGGGGTATAACATCTCTCCCTCCCTCCCTCCCCGCGCACGAATTAGCTGTGCGGTGTGCGCTGACGCAATGACGGCCAGTCCCGGCCGTCTTGCGCATGCGCAACACAGGGGCCCTCGCTCCGGAAGTGAAGTCAGGGGTCAGCTGACCCTTTACTTCCGGAGGGATCATGGAAATGTAATGAGACGCGTCCAGCGTCTCATTCAGCCAGCGCTACAGACAGCGGTAGCAGCGTACTGTACCCTGGGGGTGATGGACCAGAAGCTTTCCTAAACTTTCTAAAGGTAAATAGCCTAATGACAATCCCCCTGTTTCCTTGTTATTGAGAGCTTGGAAAATTGGCTCCAGCTATACCTAACTTAATGTTGCATCATCCCCCTTTCTATAAATATCAATGCAATTTCACAGCATGGCGCTTATACAGTGTTTCAGAGTGTCATGTTGATTTTTATGGATGTAACTTGTAGTGATTAATGGGGTTATGTCGGCCATCTATTTAATGGCTGACATATGTGACTCTACAACTATACAGATATATGGGTCTATTTGGTTGTAAATCAATTATGTACTCTCAGGAGGATATGGTTTAGCTTTATCCTCTTGGATGGCCACATTTTCTTCAAAATGATAAATGGGGTATTGTTCCATGGGTTCAATGTAGCTAGCTAGGATCTATGGATAATAAAAACGAGAACCAAATAAATTAATATCAGGAATTGCAATAAGGAATTACAATAATCAATATCTCTCCCTCTGTACAAGATAAAAATAAAAATAATTAAAAAATGATAAAAATAATAAAAAATAAAAAAATTTTTAGCTGATAAAACTAGCTGGTAAATTATTTCTTTGCACAGGATATACCTATTTACTAGGCTGGTCAGTACATGATCCGACATCCCACTCTCCAACCCCGCACGCTCTGACTGCCTGGGGGTATTGATCGTGGTTGGCTGTTGGCGGGCTGAGCTCTTTTGATGTGAGTCGGGCTTTGCATGCCCCATTTTAGGCATTGATAACCTCTATTGGGTAAGCACTTTTATTAGCTTAATAAACTGCACTTGAATATTGTAACTATGAAACAATATCTAATATGAATTTATACAATCTAGAGATACCAGCAGATGTAAGCGACGCCCTTGAAGAAGCAGGAAATCTGCGAAACATGTTGGCATATTGCACATTCAAGCATCTTTTCCAGCAATTCGCGGACTAATAATAATTAATACTAAGTATCTCCAATGAACTGGTTGTAGTTCATGATTTTATTATATTTGTTTATATGTATTTGTGTATCTAATAAAATGTAAATTTTATCAAATTCCCATATTTGTGCTTACCTTATTATACAGATGTTATGGTCCACTTAAAAATCCTAATTTTTAGGAGGTAGTCGCGGCTCTCTCCTTTTATTTTTATTTCTCGAGCCATATCCAATCATCATTGAGATTTTTGACTAATATTGGGAAAGAGTTCTGATCCAGCTGTCTATAGGTGGTACTATCACTCAATTGTCTCTTTACTTCAGTTTCATAATCTCTTTCATTCATAAGTACAACGTTCCTGCCCTTATCATTTTCAGGGTTCCAGTCAATTATTTTTAAATCCATTGCGACCATATCAAGAAACAGGCTCAACCATTTATTTTTCTTAAGTGGTGGTATTTTTGTTGATTAAATCTTAAGGTCAGCCTGTCTTTTCGTAATGGTACATGGTCCTTAGTCTCCTCACTCTCTTCTAACAGGGAAACCAGGGTTTCCAATGCTCTGCTATCCTCATTCCCCACCTGTTGATCTTCTAATCGGGGGAATTTCTTTTTGATCATACAATGATCTTAGAAAGACTTTCCGTAAGAAAAGGGTTATATGCTTATAGATGTTAAATTCATTCATATTGCTCTTTGGTGAGCATGAAATCCCACTTTGTAATAGTTGTATATACCTGGATGCCAGAGGGAAACTGGACAGATTACTGCATTTGATATGTTTGATCAATTTTTTGGATTCATGAACAAAAATATTTTTTTCATTTTTGCAGGAAACATTTTATTTGGATATAGTTATACATCTGCACTTTACATGGATTAATGAATTATACATTTTTATAGAGCTGCAGGATGAATCTGGGAATACTGTGATTCATAATATATATTTATTGGTGAATAAATACCACCATAAAAAGCTTTATCTGTCTAAAAAATGATATAAAATTCATTCGGGTACAGTGTTGTATGACTGAGTGATTGTCATTCAAACTATGACAGCAAGAGGACACTGAAGAATGAAAGGGGGTAAAACAGCCAGGACTTGAATTGGTTAAATTAAATGTGAATGAATGGAAACACAAAGAACCAAACATTATACTGAGATTTAAAAGCAATATGATCTTTACAGTAATGAAGACATCACTTGTGTTTAATGGAATCATTCCACTTTAATGCATTTTCCTCCCATGACATATGTATATGGCGTGCAACCAGCTTCATGTTTTGAGTTTAGTTCATTTAATGTTTTACTGTAGCTGAGATTTTCTACGCTTCTTTTTATTTTATTTTCAGTTCCACAGTATTCACAGCATCTTTCACATAAAGCAGAGTGGCAAGTACATGATCAGTAACAGATGGCTTCTGAATAGCCATGCTTTAGAACCCTCAGTACAAGTTTAACATTGGATAATAAGCTACACCATAGCTCCCAACTGTCCCTGATTTTGGGGGACTGTCCCTAATTTGGAGCCATGTCCCTCTGTCCCCCTCCCCCCTTCATTTGCCCCTCATTTTAGTCTGATCTATATAGTAATATATAAAATGCACTTTTTATCTTTCAAAAAGGGGTATTTTCAAGTGCTAAAACTTTCATCCAAATTCTAAATTATTGCATTTTTAAAATTTAAGAACCAGTATAAAGGAAAAGTAGTGGTAAAAAAATCCCTTGTGGATTTCATTAACCTTTTTTTTTTTTTGGTTAATTCTCCTTTAAGGGGTGTGGCAGGGAGTGTGTCCCATGCCTACATACGTTTGCTAGTAGGTGTCCCTCATTCCTGTCTCAAAATGTTGGGAGGTATGCTACAGCTGTTGCCGCAAGTGACAATTGAAACCTTATTTATTCCCTGTGCATCCTGATTACTCTTTCAACATTGTTAGGAACAGCAGCTCTACCAGCAACAGCACAAACTGTAGAAATCAGCAAAGTACTGTGATGGATTTATTCATGCTGCAGCCGTGACCACAACTAAAAGTAGAGGCCTGCTCCACTTTCCTGTAATTTGTTGCAATAAACTACATTAGGTTATCAACAATTTTATTTTCTCTTTTGGGATAAAGATTTCACATAAATGAATAAAAATTATTGTAAGCACCACAGTTAGTGTTAAATGGTTTGTCTCAATCCCCTAACTTTCACTTTTGCTGGACAGCTTGGTCTGTCTGATTTTGAAAACTAGATGAAAATAATAAAGAAAAAAAAGCTTAAAAAAATGAATGCAGTCACCACAATTAAGAATG
The DNA here is from genome assembly GCA_037952835.1 of Lithobates septentrionalis. Lineage (NCBI taxonomy): Eukaryota > Metazoa > Chordata > Amphibia > Anura > Ranidae > Lithobates > Lithobates septentrionalis. The sequence continues at coordinate 3,833,175 of JBBDGP010000496.1, forward strand.
TGTAAGCTGCATTATAATATGTCTTGTTTTTGAGTTAGTTACCACTTTAAGACAAGTTTAAAGTGACATTAAACTTTTAAAGAGGTACACCATTCAGGAAAATAAAATCCGATAAAATTCGTACAAATTTTATTCAACACATGTAGTATAAAAACATATTGCCCGTGATACATAAATCAGCCATTTATAATACTTAAATGCTATGAGACAGCATACATAAACAAAGAGAAATGATGATCCAGCCATGCCATACACCTCAACGTGTTTCGTGAAGGAGTGTTCACTTCTTCAGGTGATATTTTTATTGCCATCTACAGGGAGACCATGTTGATAAAATACAAAGATATATATATATATATATGTGATGTATGTGTGTGTGTATAAGCAGTTAGGCCATTTCCCAAACATCAAATTTCCCGAATATCAAAACATACTTAAACAAATAATATCAACAAATGTAACAGGCAGACTGCTGATTAGGCAAAACACACAGCAAAGAATCCCCACTGAGGAAGCCTAGACCAGGAGCTGATGAATTGATGGCCTATCTCATTTCTTTAGACCCCAAAAATTCCAGGACAGTACAAATATTCCCCATATTATCCCTTTTTGGAAAATAGATAGTCCAAGGTATTTAGAAAGTGGCATGGCGAGCATTTTGAAATTGTATTTTTTTGTCGCAATTTTTTGGAACATGAAGAAATTAAAAAAATATATTTATTCACAATTTTGTGACATTTTTTACATACTGTCATCAATGCAGTACAACATCATCATATAACTTGTGTGGCAGTGATCAGTGACTGGTGACGGTATGTAAAAAAAATTTTTTAATAAAAAAAAAAATTTTAATAATTTTTTTAAAGTAACACTGTACTACTCTGAGGAGGTTCTCAGTCTCCATCCTGAACACACGGCCACCATAGGGATAGCATGGTATTTTCTCCATGTCAGACCACACAGGATCTGACTGAAGAAAATTTGATCGCTGCAATATGATTTACACGGTCTCCAGCTTGTAAAAGGCTATGGTGGATGAGGACAATCTTCCAGGTGATCCAAGTCGTTCTGTTGATGGTGTCTGGTTATCATGCCCGTATGACCTCCTATAACTTAGAGGTCCAACAGTTCTGGTATGCGCATTTCCTACAGATCTAGTGTGCAAGAGTTTTGGAGAAGAATATACACGTCCTTCTATGATTGAGGGTTGAAATTTAATCCAGCTATGAATTATTAAGGACTTTTTTCATTTATGTCTTTATGCTGATCATATTCTCTAATTGCGCTGCACTTATCTTCCATAATATACTCTGAGGAGGTGATCAGAATTTTTTATTTATTTTTACATGTTATGATTGCTTATAGATTTACAATTGTAAGAATTTAACAGTCAAAGGGCTCTGAAGAAACTCGGGATCTGAGTGAAACGCGTCAACATGACGCCATCACACCCTGTGTAGTGAGGACACAGACTGTCTGCCATGGACATTCTCATATCTGACTTTCCTGGATGCTATTTGAGGTGCGGAAGTGATCCATTGATGAGAGCGGTGGTCACGGCGTGAGACGTCAATAGTGTAAGCCTATGAGTGAGACGGCTTTCCTCCTCCCCTCTCATTCCATTCGGTAAGGATATTGTATCCATCCCGGCATGACAGCTTGGATGTCTGCGGAGCGGTGAGCTTTTTTCTTTGTTCCTACCATCTGTTGGGACTTGATTTATGCATGACCACCTTACTGATCAGACATATATTGCTACAAACTATCCGCTGCGACTGTACATGCCGAGGACTCTTGCTCTTTAATTGGAGTAGAAGGCTGCATTAGTTGTAACTATCTCAGCACTCCATACACAATACGAGGATTCCCTGTCACCTCAGCACAGGGTTCCACTCTGAGGATTATCCAGCCTTAGTTTGATGAAATGATATCATTGGATCACATTTCTTTATCCTACGCTGAAGACTTATGTGGGACTGTTTGTTTTCTTTAGATAGCACGCTGTGTTGTGTTTTTTTCTACAGAGCGTTCGCTCTTGCAACACAGCAGATACTTACTCTATTACATATCCACTCCAACTCAGCTGTTTAGGATATGAGTGTGAAGTTTGAATGACTGTGGTAGCTACCTGTGCCTTGACAACGTTGTCAAATATTAAATGAATGTGGTGGAGGTGCATCTCTACTTGTTGAATTTTTATGTGTTTTTTTCAATCAGTCCTCATGCACACGGACGTTTTTACAGCTGCTTTTTTGAGCTTTTTTTGCAGCTTAAAAAGGCCTGTCTATGTTAGTCTATGGCTTCATGCCCACCTAGGCGTTTTTGAGCTGCAAGTGGCATAGGCGTTTTTAAGCTGTAAAAAAAACCCAGGACCAGTGGGTTCTGAGAGACGTTTTTCAGCTGTAAAAACGCTCTAACGCTGAAAAACGCTCAAAAACGTCATTCACCAAAGTTTTTTAATGTTTTTGATCCATTGAAAAAAAAAAATTTGAAAAAAAACGCTAAAAAACACTAAAAACGCTATTGCAAAAACACTGAAAAAAGCTGAAAAAAGTTTAAAAAAATCACTGCAAAGATACTGGCGTTTTCATAATGTTATTTTAACAGCCTGTGTGCATGAGGCCTCAAATGTTTTTTCTATCACCGGCTGTCTCTTCTTAAAGATTCACTTTGGACTCTTGTCCACTTTCTATATATGCTGCCCTTGATCTAGAGAGTCACACCTCATTGCTCTTTATTGCTCACTAAGGTGATGGTGTATTTTTACTGAATTGGGGAATTCTTGCTGACTATTCCTTCTCAGTTTCTAAAATTAATGTGGTGTAGCTCTAGTGACTGTCTTTATTTTTATTTTCATTGCGTACAATTGCCATGTGTTATGTTGTGATTGGCCACAGCCATGGTATCAGCAGCGGGCCAGGACAGTGATCCTGGGAGGACGTCAGGGATAATAGGGCTCCCGCCCGACCGTGATATCACAATAAGCCGGGCAGGAAGGGGTTAAGTATGATATAAATATTATATTAAACAAATATTGAATAAATCATTAATTAAATCATGAAATCAGTCAATTTCATTTTAAATACATATCATTAACCACTTCAGCCCCGGACCATTTGGCTGCTCAAAGACCAGAGCGTTTTTTGCGATTCGGCACTGCGTCGCTTTAACTGACAATTGCGCGGTCGTGCGACGTGGCTCCCAAACACAATTGACGTCCTTTTTTGCCCACAAATAGAGCTTTCTTTTTCTGGTATTTGATCACCTCTGCGGTTGTTTTTTGCGCTACAAACAAAAAAGAGCGACAATTTTGAAAAAAAACGCAATATTTTTTACTTTTTACTATAATAAATATCCCCCAAAAAAATATAAAAAACATTTTTTTCCTCAGTTTAGGCTGATATGTATTCTTCTACATATTTTTGGTAAAAAAAATTGCAATAAGTGTTTATTGATTGGTTTGCGCAAAAGTTATAGCGTCTACAAAATAAATTAGGGAATAGTTTTATGGCATTTTTATTAATAATTTTTTTTATTAGTAATGGCGGCGATCTGCGATTTTTATCGTGACTGCGACATTATGGCGGACAGATCGGACACTTTTGGCGCTATTTTGCGACCATTCACATTTATACAGCAATTAGTGCGATTAAAAATGCACTGATTACTGTGTAAATGTGACTGGCAGTGAAGAGGTTAACCACTAGGGTGCGCTGAAGGGGTTAAGTGCGTCCTAGGGAGTGATTCTAACTGTGGGGGGGCTGGGCTACATGTGACATGACACTGATCACCGCTCCCGATCACAGGGAGCTGTGATCAGTGTCACTAGGAAGAATGGGGATATGCTTGTTTACATCAGCATTTCCCCGTTCTGCGTCTCCGCGTGACGATCGCGGGTATCCCCGCGGACATCGAGTCCGCGGGACCCGCGATCACACTCACGGAGCTCGCGACACGTGGTCGCCCACAATGCCGCGTCTTAAAGGGCAACATACAGGTACATTAATATGCCTGTACGTGCCCTTCTGCCAACGTATATTGACATGAGCCGGTCGGCAAGGGGTTAACCTCTTCATGGAGCAGGGTAACACAAATCCTAATGCCTGAACACAATTTTGCAACTTTGACATATGTTAATGAAAGTGTACATAATATTGCAATGAATTTGTGTATCCAGGTGGATTAGACCACGTTCTTTTCAGGACAACTTGGGCTTTCATTTGGTGGTAAATAATAAAGGATAAATCCTATTTTTTTAAATCTCAAAATAAATCTGGCCCAATAGTGAAATACTGTAATCGTAACATTTATAAAAATCAAATCGATACTGCCATCATAATATATAGTTACATAATTGGTCTGGTTGAAAAAAGACATAAGTCCATCCAGTAGGACCCACAGAGAAAAGTAAAAGTCAAACCACAAATAAAAACCCACACACACACATACACAAATAGAAAACCTCCATATATAGTCCTATACCCACAGTTGATTCAGAAGAAGGCAAAAACAAAAAAACCTCAATAAAGCATGATCCGATTTGATCCAGCGGAGGAAAAAAATGTTCCTGATCCCCTAAGAGGCACTTGGATATTCCCTGAATCAACTTTACTTAATAATAGCAGTATGCAGTTAGATTGTGTGCATTCAGGAAATAATCCAGGCTTTTTTTTTTTTTAAACAAACTACTGAGCTGACCAGAACCAGTTCTTGAGGGAGTCTATTCCACATTTTCACAGCTCTTACTGTGAAGAAACCTTTACCTCTGACAGAAGGGGTTGCCTACTTACAACCAACCATGTTAGAGGTGGGGCCTTTTCCACCATGGCAGAGGTGGGGTCTTGTCCACTGCAGCAGGGTGGGAGCCGATCCACTGACCTACAAAAGCATGGGTAGTGGCTGATCCACTGACCTACAAAAGCAGGGGTGGGGGCTGATCCACTGACCGCCAATAGGGGTGGGAGCTGATCCACTTACCACCAATGGAACGGGCTGGGGGCCTGATCCGCGAAAAAATGGAAATTAGTAAGGGTCATGAAACTGCTTCTCTGAGCACACACAGCTCATTGTGATGTTCTGCAAGCTGTTTCAGCATAGTTCAGTGTTTAGCAACAGGGACACAGAACCACTGATATGATTAACGTCTTCCATAATTAGATGATTTGATTATTATTAACCATTTCAATATCGGACACTTTTAACCCCTTCCTGCCCAGACCAATACCCATATGAAATTTTTATCCTTTTTTTCACACAAATAGAGCTTTCTTTTGGAGTTATTTATTCACTGCTGTTTTTTTTTTTTTTTTTGATAAATAAATTGAAAAAGACAGAAAATGTGGGAAAAAACATGTTTTTCTTTGTTTCTGTTAAAACATTTTGAAAATAAATAATCTTTCTTCATAAGTTTAGGTCAAAATGTATATTGCTACATTTCTGTTGGGTGAAAATAACCCAAATCAGAGTATATTTTTTAGTTTGTAGTCCACAAACTATGGTATAAATATCTGATAATCAATCAATCCTGATGTACTGGCGGCCTATCCCATTTCTCGAGGCCCAAAAAATGCCAGGACAGTACAAATATGTTCCAAATGACCCCTTTTTGGAAAGGTGATAGACCAAGGTATTTAGTAAGCGGCATGTCGGGCATTTTGAAGTTGCAATTTTTAGGTAAAAATTAAGAAATTTAAAAAAATGCTTTTTCACAATTTTGTAAAAAAATTTACATACTGTCACCAGTGCAGTACAGCATCATTATATAAATTATAACATGATCAGGGACAGTGACTGGTGACAGTATGTAAAAAAAACAAAAAACATTTTTTAAATATTTTGTTTTCTTTTTTTTTTAACTTACAGAGCCATAGTAATAACCACCCTGGGGAGGTGATTGGGATTTATTTTCACACAATATGATTGCTTATAACTGTTAATTTTACAGTTATAAGAATTTAACAGTTAAAACCATTTTCTTCTGAATGAAAACTATTTATTCAGTGTTTACTATTTTGATTAGCTGTGATTGGCCACAGATAATTACATGGTACAGATGGGCAGTGATTGGGCCTGTCTGTACCATGTGATCACTGTGACCAATCACAGAGCTCATTACAATAGTACACATGAATGGCATGAAACATAGCCATTCATTGTGTACAATTGCCATGTGACCTGCTGTGATTTGTCACGACAATCACATGGTATCGGCAGGGGGCCAGTACAGTGATCTGTCATTGGCGAGTGGCCTGTGGGGCGCGCATGAGATGCGATCCTGGGAGGTCATCATATGGAACGTCAACTTGCTCACATGTGTGAATCTATAGTCACATGGGCTGTTCAGATGTGATAGGGAGGAAATGCTCAGCACAGAAACTCACTGAAAACTGAGCATGTGCAGAGCTGCCACCACAGCTGCAAAATGCCTAGCTGAATTGGGGACATGGACAGAAGGTGGAGATAGAGAGCAGCAGGTTCAACGTGTTTTTTTGAAGAATACAGAAAACAAATCTCATAATGACTGAGTATGAACAGCATGTAATACATCATTTATTGATAGTTTTTATGATGTGGATTTAGTGACACTTTAATGATAAAAGGTAAAGTTTACTAAAAATTACATTGCTTTAGGGGCCCCTGAAGCCTAATGGTGACCTCCAGGGTTAGGGACAGCTGACATCCTTTTGTGCAGAGTGGGTTACAAGGCATGGTTGGTGTAATCCAAAGTAGATTGATGGGCGCCAGATACTTCTTGAATGAATTTATGATTTATTGTCTTTTAAACAGAACTGTGGGAGAGAGGGTTAGGGCCAGGACACCAGTGATGGGAGTAAGTCACACATGTGCAAGTCACAAGCAAGTCTCAAGTCTTAACCTTCAAGTCACAAGCATGTCCCAAGTTACTGTGGCGAAAAGCAAGCAAGTCAAGTCAAGTCCCTGCTAGAAGTCAAGCAAGTCAAGTCAAGTCATTTATTTTGGTCAAGTCACAAATTAAGTCAAAATACTGATCTACCCCAAAGCCGGGACTTGGGGGGAGCTTTCTTTTGTGGGGGGGGGGGGGGGAGGGGGGCTGCTTTTGCCTAGGCCAAGACACAGCACTGGTGGTGCCAAGTCATTGCAAGTCAAATAGCCTAAGTCAAAGTCAAGTCGCAAGTCATTAGTGACAAGTAAAAGTCAAGTCGAGTCATTTATTTAATTTTGTCAAACAAGTCGCAAGTCCACGAACAGGTGACTCGAGTCTGACTCGAGTCAAGTCATGTGACTCGAGTCCCCCACCTCTGCAGGACACCCTTAAGTAGATGCAATGTTAATTGGCAGACTCTGAGACTTCTATAGGTATCTAGCCATACACCACATCTGCATGAGTAGGAATGCTGTCTCCTATGGCAACAGTTGTTGTAACAGTTTGTAACTGTTTCTAACAAAGGTTGCAATGAACTCTTTCACTTCTTCTACAATTTCCTATCACTTCCACTGAGCCCTCAGTCTTTCACTAAACTTACTGATCCACTGCCACTGGATCCCCTGAGCTCTTCCAAATTAGCACTCAGTATCTTCCGCTTCACCGCTGGGTCCCTGGCTTGGCATTCACAGATACTCCTCATACTTCAACCTTGCTGGTCACTGGCTTGGCATTCCACAAGCGTCACCTCTGCTGTCCTGCTGGGTCCCTGACTTGGCAGTTGCTGAAGTTTTCCCATTTCTTCTCCGTCCCGGCTGGCGAGAAGTCTGCTCTGGTACTGGCCTCAGCTTACTCACAGTGGTCCCCAGTGGCAAGGTGGATGGTCCCTTAGTGGCGACAGCTTCCCCTCTACCTCCGACCACAACTGGTTCCCCGGCTGGCAGAACCGTTACTTCTGGTTAGACTGCAAGCTGCAGTCCCAACCATATGCTGCTCTCTTGCTTCTGGGTAGGCCCTCAGAGAACCTAGCAGTCAAATGTCCCCGGGATAGGCCCAAGGTATATGGCCTAGGAGCCCGGGGCATTACAACACACGTCCACCCAGACAGCCGTCCAGGTGGCACAGAACCCTGATCACCTGACTCCACCCAAATAGGCTCTCCCAGCAGGCCAAGGGACCCAAGAAAATCCCTGCCCATTGGCTGAGACACCCCATTCATTCCTAATCTGTCCTTGCAATGCTCCTGTCTTATCTAATGCCATCAGATACCCGACTACCTAGTGACAGAAGAGAGAAGTGCAGCAATTCCAAAATTAGGGTGAAATCAGTTGGGCTCCTATCAATTGGCCAAGGCAACTATCACTTCGCAGATAAATTTAGTAACCACCCTGCCTAAACATCAGGGTGCTACATGTTAGGATAGAATGCAGTACTGGAAAGCCACGTTCCCATGCAGTTTCTCGCATCGCATTCCAATAACACTTAACGACACCCCAAATGTAGGTCGCAAATGCAGTGCATTTGCCTGCAAAGGATTGTTTGGCACAAAGCTACCATGCGATGTGGTTGCGTTTCAAAAAGTATTGCACGCACTACCTTTGGTGTGGTGTGATTTCAGCCAATTCAAAATGAATAGGGCTGAAATAGCACTCCACAGAACTGCATGTAAATCAGTGTTCCTGTGCGGTTCACATGCAGTTCCTAGTGTGAATGGGCCTTAAACAGATTCCTCAATACAGCCCACATTATATGATTGGGTCATAAAATGTGAGCCAGAATGTGAGGCAGAGTTGATCAGAGAGCAGATAGAATTATAATCTCTTTGCTATAAATCAGCCACTTAGGGTTTGTGTCTACCCTAAAGTACGAGGAAAGGTACAATTAAAAAAAAAACATTTCTAGAGCACTTCAAAAGATTTCTTATAACCACTTTTTGCAAAACTCTTTGTTTGCTAAATATCTTGATTTTACATTTATAGGCAGTCACGTGACCGTAACCTCCCGAGCGCTGTGCCTACCTCTGCAGGGCTAAAGTGATGCAAGGTAGAGGGGAGGAGCTTTAGGTGCAGTGCAAAATTAACACAGGGTGATCTTCCTCCAGTATAACACCCCATCGAAGGAGGCATGAATATAATGAGGAGGGAAGGAGCTTTAAGCTGGCCATAGATGGATGGAAATTCATACGGTTCAGCAGGGACTGGCCAAATTTTGATCCATCTATGGCTGTTCCCATTCATGATAATGATCTATCGACTTCTCGTGAACGGGCTTGTTGGAAAATGTTGCTTTGATCAGTGCTGCGACCAGTCGGGGATGGGAGAATCAGTTCATTTTTTTTGTTCAGCTAGTTACATACCTCCCAACTTTTTGTGATGGGAATGAGGGACACCTATTAGCCAAAGTATGTAGGCATAGGACACACACCCTTAAAGGAGAATTATACAGGGGGTGGGGCCGGATGTCTGTGTTAGAGGACACTTCAGCTGAAAGCTCCGGCTTCCTAGCTCTTTATCCTGCATAATCCTATGGTTATCCTCGTCCTCCTACTCAGCAAGTTGCTGCCGCTGCATTGGGGACATCTCCCTGATCCATCCATGCCATCTAAATGGAGATCGAGCAGGAAACAGCCTCCTCCCAAGCCACCTAACTCGCCGGCCAGACTTCAGGCAGTGGCCATCTTGCCTTCTCCCACGCAGACGGCTGTGTTCTCTGACGGCCTCACGGAGCTGCCACAGATTCTCTTGATGGATCAAAGCCCTGGCGTACCCAGTCCCCCTTTGGGTACACCTGGCCAGGCCCTCGGGACGGATCTGCCCTCTGCTCCTGATGGAACCTCCACAGCTACCATCCTGGCAGCCATTGAGACCAGCAGAACCTCTCTCATGGGGTGCATACATTCCCTGGCCCTGGAATGTAGACTAATCCTCAATGACCTAGATAAAATTTAGGGGGTGGATGTCGGAGGCAGAATCCAGAAATTCTGTGGTGGAGGACTCATCGACTACCACTAACCGCACTGTTGCTGACCTGCAACGCACAGTGAGGATGCTCACAGAGCCATCGGAGGACGCTGAGAACAGACTCCGCCGGAACAACATTCGGGTGGTCGGCCTGCCTGAAGGGGCTGAAGGGGCTCATCTGGTCACTTTTGCGGAGGATTTCTTTAAGTAAATTTTGCACCTCACCCAAGTCTCCTCTGCATATATTGTGGAAAGTGCGCACAGGGTGCCAACTGGGCCTTGACCATCAGGAGCACCTCCACAGCCATTCCTGGTAAGAATCCTTAATTACAGAGACCGGGATCTCGTCCTCACGGCTGCCAGGAATAATCCACAGCTCAAGTATGAAAATACCACCCTGCACCTATTTCCGGATTTTTTTTCCCGGGGATCCAACGTCGCAGGCGCTCTTTCATAGATGTCCGTAAGTGCCTCAGAGAACGGGGTATTCCTATAGTACCCAAGCAAGCTGCGAGTCCTGCATCAAGGCTCTGTTAAATTCTTTACTACCCCATCGGATGCTACTGATTTTCTTGACTCCATAGGGTGATCGCTTCACATGCTGTTCCTATCTGTGGCTCGGCCTAACCTTTGATCGGCCTGTGGGGGCCTGTTGCCCTCTTTCCACTTAGTATCTGTGCCTTAGTGGTCATAATCTGTTGATGAATAAGAGGCTACAAATTACCTTTGGGACTTGGGACAGTATCCTGCATAAGCTCAGGTTTGGGAGCCGAAGGACACTGTATTGGCTGAGCCTCTCTGTTTTGTATTCGGGGGTTTTTTCTCCCCTGCCCTTTCTGGTCAGGGCTCCCCTGTTTTTTAGCCCTTGACCCGATTGTTTTATTTTTTTTGGGGGGGTATAAAATCCCTTGGCACTGTTTTGGTTTGTTCAAGCTGGAAGGACAGGGAACTATGTTTATTACAATCAGACTCTTTTTTCTTCTTTTTTTTGCTTCTTTTTCCCTTTTTTCTGTTTTGTTTTTTTATGCACTACAACAGTCCTCATAGAGAAGGCAGGGGGGAATGTTTTTCCATGCCCTCTACTCTATCTCTGTATATGGGTTGAAATTATCTGTAGCACAGCACTGTAAGTGGCAATGTATGACTCCTGACTTATTTACTGTGTTTAGGCCCCCATCTTGTGACTTTTTTTTGGTACTGCACCCATGGGTACACAGATTAAACAAGTCACCTGGAATGTGAGAGGTTTGAATACTAAATTTAAAAGAGCCTTAGTACTTAAATATCTACGCACCCATCACTCCCATACTATGTTTCTTTAAGAGACCCACCTCTTGGGAAATAAAATTTTGTCCCTCAAACGCCCGTAGATTCAGCAAGCCATACATGCCACTTACTCATCCTATGCCAGGGGAGTGACAATCCTCCTGCACAAATCTTTGCCTTGTTCTATTGAAGGGGTCATCATGGATCCAGGGGGGAGATATGTTATAGTGATATTGGAAATTCATGCATACCACATAGCGTGTGAATGTGTAAATCCCGCCCCCTTTCACCAGTAGACTTCTGTATCAACTGCTGGATAAACTAGCCTTATCTGCCCCTGTGAAAATTCTAATGGCTGGGTATTTCAATAATATTCTTTATTACGCATTAGATACTTCTAACCCGCAGCGTGCACATAATCTGGAGCTGGTTAACTGGGCTGCTTCTGACAGACTGACAGAATTATGGAGTAGGAAGCATACGCGACTTAGGAGTTATTTTCACTTGTCTCTGGTACATGCTTCCTCCTCCAGAATTGATCTGGCATTCTTCCTTGGATTTGCTGCCATTGATAACGGAGGCCTTCAATCTTCCAGGGGGCTTATCAGATCACTCCCCACTGCAGGTTGTGCTGCGCTTGGCACATTCCCGCTTCTCAGGTTCTTGGCAGTTATCTTCAGAGTGGGTGTCTGATCCATTGGTAGATGGTGTAATACAGCTGTCATTACAATCCTATTGGCAAATTAATGAGGGTTCATCCACTACACAATTGATCTGGGATGCCTTCAAGGAAACAGTTAAAGGGGAGTATATTTCAGCCATTAAAGCTGCTAGAACCCAGCATAGCCACGACAAAATGGTTTTGTAGGAGAAAGAACAGGCTTGCGCTCAGATATACCCTGACACTCCTTCGCCCACTTCACTGGCAGACTTTAATCAAGCTAGCAGGGATCTCTATCTACACTACAAAGACATGACAAAAAAAGCTAGGTCCTGTACTGTGCAACAGGTATTTGAACAAGGGGATAAGAATGGACGCCTGTGGCCAAAGCTTGTGGCTGATCGCTATTCTTCCACTGTTGTCCCTAGTGTTTATTCACCCTCTGGGTCGTTGGTGTCTTGTCGGGAGGAAATTCTGACCGCTTTTATCTTTTTCAGCGCAGCACTGTATTCCCCTATTCCATCTTACTTGGGGGAGGACCTAGTGGCACTCTTGAAACCACTCCACTCTTACCACTTTAACTTTTGAGGTATCTGAGCTACTGGATACCCCATTCAATGCGGAGGAACTTGCTGTAGCGGTGGGCTCTTTTCCCAACTATAGGGCCCAGGGGACCAGATGGGCTGCCAGCTGAGAGGTACCAACAACATTTAGATTTACTTTCACCATGTTTGTTAACTCTTTATCAGGAGTGTTTGAAGATGGGGCAGTTGCCTCCTTCACTGTACGAAGCACATATTGTTCTCATAGCCAAGCCTGACAAGGACCCCTTGCACTGCACTTCATATTGGCCAATTTCACTATTAAATATAGATTTCAAAATCCTCACAAAAATACTGGCCAACAGACTCATGTCAGTTATATCACATTTAGTATTCGAAGACCAGACTGGGTTTATGCCGGGTAAGGCCACTGATAATAATTTGAGACGGGTTTACACTCATCTACAGTTGGGCCTTGAAATGACTAAAGGGGGAATCTTAGTCTTTTTGATTTAGAAAAAGCCTTTGATTCCGTAGACTGGAATTACATACAGGAAGTACTGTGGGGGTTTGGCTTTGGTCCCACATTTCGTGTATGCATTACACTATTATATCATTCCCCAGTTGCAGCGGTTAAACTTAATGGGATAATTTCAGATTTCTTCCCGGTAGCTAGGGGGACACACCAGGGATGTCCTCTGTCCCCTGGTTTATTTGCCCTACTTATAGAACCCTGGCTATAGCCTTGTGTGTGTCCTCTGGGTGAAGGGGATCCAGGTGGGAGCATTGGAGGAAAAAAGAGCGCTATATGCCGATGATTTGGTACTATTACTGGGAGATCAGGACCATTTGTTGGCCTCAGCGTTATCCATCTTAAGACACCTTCTCACAGTTTTCTGGTCATAAGGTAAACTGGGGTAAGTCACAAATTTTACCACTAAAGGTCCCATCTCTAACCCTGAGGGCCCCGATAGGCTGCCCACTGCAGTGGGTTGACAAGGTAAAATATTTGGGCTTGATTATCTCACAGTCAGTCTTGGATTTTATCCGATGCAGTAGTAACTATAGAAGCTGCAGTTGTAAGATCTTACGAGGCATTGTCTTCTTTGCTGTACCAAGGGAGGGGGGCTACATACCCCCTTAGGAGGTCCATGTGATTAGTCATCAGAGCATGGGATTTGGCTGGAGGGGCTGAACTCCGGAGTAGTGTGGTGTCTCCACTCACTCCCCTCTGGCGTAATCCCTGGCTGTCTCATTTTTTCTCATATTCGGATCCAATCACTTGTACTAGATATGGGATTAAACAGTAGGCACAGTGGTCATAAACAGGATGTTGTTGACATTCGATGAGCTTAAAAGTATGTACTGGCTCCCCAACTCACACCTGTTCTGTTTCCTCCAGTTTAGGCACACTTTTTCTGCCCAATTTGGGTCTTCCAATCTGGAATCAGGATGTAGGGCAGCATCCAGGGCTCAGGAGTATGTTGGACAGTGTACAGAGGTCAGTAGTATATTGGGCAGTGTACAGAGGTCAGTAGTATGTTGGGCAGTGTACAGAGGTCAGAAGTATGTTGGCCAGTGTACAGAAGTCAGTAGGATGTAGGGCAGTGTACAGTGAGGAAAATAGCAATACGGTGGAACCTCGGATTACGAGCATAATTAGTTCCAGGAGTATGTTCGTAATCCAATGTACTCGCATATCAAAGCGAGTTTTTCCATTGAAGTCAATGGAAACGAAAATAATTAGTTCCGCATTGACTTCATTGGGATGCAATACCGCATGTGGCCAGAGGCGGGGGGCACCGGAGAACCTCGGAAACGGCCGAAAAGGCGCGAGGGACACTTTGGCTGACCTCAGCAAACCTCGGAAAGACTCCATTCACAAGCTTTTCCGAGGTTTGCCAAGGTCAGCCGAACTGTCCTCGGGCATTTCCGAACGGCGCCGATCAGCGACTTTCGGCTCTGCTCGGTTTCCGGCGCCCCCCAACTGTGCAGTACCGCTTTTGGCCTGAATCCTGCTCGTTTTGCGAGACAACACTCGCAAACCGAGTTAGGATTTTTAGAAAATACAGTGCTCGTTTTGCGAAATGCTCGTTAACTGGGTTACTCGCAAACCAAGGTTCCACTGTATATATAATGACAAAAAACAAAAATATTCAGAAAAAACACATTTCAAAAAAGTTATAAATTGATTTTCATTCTAATGAGTGAAATAAGTATTTCCTCCCCTATCAATCAGCAAGATTTATTGCTCCCAGGTGTCTTCTATACAGGTAACGAGCTGAGTTTAGGAGCACTCCCTTAAAGGGAGTGTTTTTTTCCTGCCCTCCCTGTATAAAAAGCAACATGCTGCACATACTGTTTGATCCATCCCTGGCCCCAGCAAGGCAGGCTCCTACAGACCGTCCACCACAGCGCTATGCTGATCTTTGTACCTCAGGTGAGATATATTTGTTCATACCTTTACCTCTCTTATTTGTATGTTTTGAGAATATCCTCTTGCTGACCAGCGTTTTGCTCTTGGACAGTAGAGTTTTACGGTTTTTAAGATACGGCTATATCCTTAACATCCTTGCTTATAATTATATCTCATACTAAATGCAGCTTTACATTTTTTATTCTTTATGTAGAGATCTGCCACTTGAATTCCATCTTTTGGCATGCTTTGAGGTTTTGGGTGGCGACTGCCTGTTCCATTCTGGCTGTGTGATCGACGTTGTGAAATGCTACTTGTTGATCCTAAATACTGTGAGTGCAAAATTAATATCCTTATGCCCTGTACACACGGTCGGACATTGATCGGACATTCCGACAACAGAATCCATGGATTTTTTCCAACGGATGTTGGCTCAAACTTGTCTTGCATACACACAGTCACACAAAGTTGTCGGAATTTCCGAACGTCAAGAACGCGGTGACGTACACCACGTACGACGAGACTATAAAAGGGCAGTTCAATACCAAGCGCGGCACCCTTTGGGCTCCTTTTGCTAATCTCGTGTTAGTAAAAGTTTGGTGAGAGACGATTCGCGCTTTTTCAGACTCGTGGTTTTCAGATCGTATTTCTGCTGTTCAGTTTGTGCTTGTAAGTTTGTATCTGGTCTTCAGTGCATGCAGCGAGTTCCCATTGATTTGTCATTGTGTTCCTGTCCATTCGTTACTGATTTTCAGGTCGCTCTTCACAGGCCTTGCTGTTCTTCAGTGCGTTCTGCTACTTCGTTCTGACCAGCCGACTGTTTTCTAGCCATGTTGCGTGTACGTACTCATCGTAGAGGAGGAGTTCATGGACCAAGAATTGGTTGCTCCAGCGTGACCAATTCTGTCACATGCCTTTGCTCCGTGAGATCCGTGAGAATAATCCTGACGATTTCAGGGACTTTCTCCGGATGACGGACCCTGTATTTCACCATTTGTTGGCTTTGCTAACCCCTTATATCAGCAGGCAGGATACCTGCATGAGGCAAGCCATCACTCCGGATCAGAGGCTCGTCGCCACGTTGCGGTACAGGACCTCAAGTTCTCGACAGGCATATCCCCCCAGGCTCTGGGGATCATTATCCCAAAGATCTGTTCTGCCATCATCCAGGTCCTACCTATATTAAGGTAAGATTTTTATCCTTTAACATCACATTTTATTGTATTTAATGTTTGCTAATGTAATGTATTTCTTTCCTTATTCCCTAATTACCATGATTGTAATATGCTGTGAATGTCCCCTTTGACCTCATGCATGCTGGTTTTATTTGACATTTTTTTTGTCCTTCATACATATTTGCCTTCACTTACCTCCCCAGCATGCTCTCCTGGGCCTATATACATATCGCCTAGTCACCTAACAATGTATTTTGTCAGCTCCATAGTAGTGCTTTACCCTAAACACCCCCTAATATGTGTAAAAATGTGATTTGTGCTTTAAATTCAGGCAGAGTGCCAGAGGCTTTTTTTTGGGGTCCCAAAATCATTTGGAACCCTCCCTCCCCCAAACCGCTAAGTCAGCTGATACCAATCCTCTATCTGCTGACTTTGCCAAACCCATACACACTATACCCACCTCTTTTGTGGTCAGGTTTATGGATGAATTACCCAAAGCATTTAGTGCAAGGGCCTGCCTGAATACTTTCAAATGGTACTGTTTAAAGTTTTTGTATCCTATTATTATCTTTATAGGTAATATCAGAATGTAAAAATGTGCTAAAATGTGTACAGTGTGTATTTATATCTATGTATTTATATCTTTGTATTATGACACTTCTTAGCTGTCCAGTGGGCTGCCAATAGTGTAAAGTAAGGAGGGGCTGGCCAAAGTAATACACATTATTTAGGTATTCATCTCTCAATGAAGTGGAGAGGGTTACCTGTCCAAAACATCTCCCCCCCCCCTAAAATTTTTAAAATGGCCCATGGGGGGGGGGAAATCTGATAAGTGGACCTTTGTCTTTAAATACTCCCTAAAATAAATGTTATACAGATGTTGGCCAAGAATGTTTGTGTCTAATTTGCTTTCAATGTTTATGTGCAAAATAATTAATTTTTGGTTCTTGTTTGACTCCACAGTTTCCTTCCAACCCACAGGAATGGCAGATTGTGGCCTCCCACTTTGCCCAGCAGTGGGACTTTCCTAACTGCGTAGGGGCAATTAATGGGAAACACGTCCACATAGTCCCACTACCCAACTCGGGGTCATACTTTTATAATTACAAGGGGTTCAATAGTATTGTGATGTTGGCGGTGGTGTCGGCTACTTACGAGTTCCTGTATGTGGACGTGGGGAAGAATGGTCGGATGTCAGATGGTGGAGTCATCGCCCAGACGGAGTTCTACAGGTGTCTCCAGAATGGCAGCTTGGGCTTGCCACCTCCAGAAGACAATGAGGAAGGACTCCCATTCGTCTTCGTTGCGGATGAAGCGTTTGCACTGGGGGACCATCTTATTTCCGGCCATACTCTATGAGGACCCTCACCCCGGAACAGAGGGTTTTTAATTACCGACTGGCCAGAGCCAGAAGAGTGGTGGAGAACACGTTTGGAATAATGGCCAGCCGGTTCCGCCTATTTCTTACACCCATACACATGGCGGAATATAAACTCAATCACATCATCCTGTGTTGCTGTGTTCTCCACAACTTTTTAAGGAGAAATTCTTGAAACTATGCTGCCTCAGTTGGGCCTGAGGCCATAATTAATATTAATGAACCAAACCTGACGGCGCTTGAAGCTGGCCGTCCTGGCTTGCCCCCCCAGAGTGCCCACAAGGTCCGTATAAGATACATGGAATACTTTGCGGGTAGGGGGGCCATCGATATGCCAGACAACGTCTGAGACATTTTTGAAATAAAAATATATTTTAAACTGAACAAATATTTGCTTTGATTTCCTGCTTCGCTTTCTTTTAGTTGTCTCCTCGGTTATCTTTTATTAATGGTCTAATTTTTTGGCCTTTTTCTTCAACAGTGCAAACGAAATTTCGTGGACACATGAGGTGACAATCTCTTCTTTGGCTAACTATTAATTATTATGTTGTGGGTCGGCTACACACACACCTTGTTTTTTTTTTGTGAATGTATGTAATGCATTACTGACAAAAATAATAATACATTTCAACACCATGCCCTAAATTTTGTGGAGTCCTGAAAATGGCGTGATTGTGTAAAATTAGAAAGCACTTTTGGGTGTTATTTACTAAAGGAAAATACACTTTGCACTACAAGTTCACATGAGACTGCACTGAAACGGCACTTGTAGTGCAAAGTGGATTTGCCTTTAGTAAATAACCCTCATTGCCACTGAAAACACCAACTTTACTACAAAAAATGCTTTTGAGCATTGAAAGAAGAAGCCACACATTGTTGATTATCAACCTTTTTTAATCAAAGCACAATCACATGTGCATTTCTAAAAGGTTTTTGGAACAAACCAACATGTTTGTTGTATAACAAATTTTTGGGTCACATTAAAATAATTAGAAATTGCCTTTTAAAGCGGGGGTCCACCTATCTATCGTTTTTTTTTTTTTTGGAGTTCATTCACAAACTTTTCTTCTCATGATTATCTACTCACATGTTCTGTGTAATAAGTCCGCCTGTGTCCGATTTCGTTGTAAAGAATAACTCATAAAATTCACTGAAGGCGGTTTCCATCTTCATTGTGGGCATTTGAAGCCCACAAGCATGTATTTCCTGGATGCGGTGAATGCTGGGAGCACAGATGTTGTGATGACGCTGTTGCACAATGCATGCTGGGAAGCCTGAGACTAGCTCCCAGGGGACTGTGGGAGGTCTGGGAGAGGCTAGAAACACGCCTACTCCCATGGGAGGAAAACCAGGAAGTGCTAAGAAGATTAGAAAAAAAGGGGTAATTACGGCGATTTAAATTTTTTTACACAGCATGTCAGCATCTAGGCAAGGAAGAGAATGCATAGAGATAATGTTCAAAATTTGGGTGGAACCCCGCTTTAAAGTAAAACAGGCATGTTTAAAACTATGAAAAAATACACAACTCTGGAACTTACAAAGTTCAACTTTTCAAGAAAGTGAAGGCAATATCAGACATGAGTATTTATAAACTGTGTTTGATATTGCGTTCAGCAGATGGGGTGAAGTCACCCCTTGAAAAGCCAAATTTTGAAGATGCACACAATTTGCCTAATGTCAACATGTGCTAGCTGCCATAATGGGGGATCAATGGACGTGTTTTGTGGGTGCAACCCCTTCCTCTCAGCTACTTTATTATTGAGGAAGGGGTTGCACCCACAAAACACGTACATTGATCTCCCGTGATGGCAGATAGCACATGTTGACACACTGTGTGCATCTTCAAAATTTGGCTTTTCTATAATATGTCAAAAAATTGTCATAAAAATATGTTTTAAAAAAATAGGTATACTTAGCACACAGATATTTGATGGCAGAAATAGGAATATGAAACATTGCTTGGAAGTGGGGTACAATTGTCTCTTTTGACAGAGTTGCAAGATGAAGAAATATTTTTGTCCTTTGTCAAGCATGAATACTTATCTGTTTTGTACAAGCTTTACAGATGGAGTCACCCCTATAGTATACACTGGAGCACCTGTGTGGGCCCTTAATAAAAAGGGTGTTCTGGTGCCCCACACTAGTGCTCCAGCATCCAGGTGTATAAACAGCTGCTGAGTGTCCTCTCTTTACACAGAATCTAGTTTGCATTTCATTCTAGTTACTAATCCATCTAGACAACAAACTTATTTTAAGAGAAGTAGGCCAGAAAAAATGTATTGAACTGCATCTGGACAAAACATGGTGTTTTATTGGCCGAACGAACAATGTTTCCTACGAACGAATAATGTGTCCATGAACATGAAAGTTGCCATTTTAAACTAAAGAAAAGCACATGGAGCAGCACAAACGTAAGAAAAATAAAGAATAGGAACACAGGGCAACTATTTACTATTCTTCAGCACTATCCTTCTATACTGATCGTGCTCCCTTAATTTGAGGTCCCACCACCGCTTCCTCAGTTGATCCTCGGATCGCCGTACCCCAAAACTCCTGTGCAGACTCTTCACAACGTTCGCCATAATCTTGGCCTTTCTGACATTGGGGTTGGGGTAAGGTCCATACTTCCCGTCATAGTCGGCTCTCTTCAATATGTCGACCATCTCCACCATCTCAACAAAGGCCATATTTGATGCCTTAAATCTCCTCCAGGATCGTGACGTTTTTGGCTCCAGCCTTTCCTTCTCCTCCTCATTGCTGCTATTAGCATGCACCTGTTGTGTCTCCGCCATGTGCTCTTCCCCACTGCGCCGAACGAGAAGGGGTGGGGAATATACTAGAAAGAACGTCAGGGGCGGGCGGAGTTTCACGCATGCGCAGTGTATATAAAGCGTAACATGCGTGCGTCGTACGTACGATCTGTGAGCGGAGGAAGGAGTATCGGAAGTGCCGATCGTGATAATGAAGGTAACATTTAAACTTGGGCCTATACTGCTTATAGATTGAGGCCTATATTGGGACAAGATTAGGAGACTTTAGCCTGACATTAGGGTTTGTCTTGTGTATTGCAGATAAAATGGATGGCTTCAATGACCACAACTTCCTCCCCCTGTTCATAAGTAAATACAGGGAGCTGCCCTGTCTGTGGCAATATAATCATAAACAAAAGAGGCAGGCAGTGCTGGAGAAACTGCTGGAGTTGGTAAAGCCGGTGGTCCCCACAGCAACCATCCCCTATTCAAAAGCCAAAATTGGTTGCCTGAGGAGCACTTATCTTAGGAAGCGCAAGAAGGTCCAGGATTCCCAGAGACCAAGAGCTGCAGCAGATGACATTTATGTCCCCAGGCTGTGGTACTATGAGAGACTTTGTTTTCTGTCAGACCAGTGTAAGAGAACTGTTAGAATGCGCCCGGCGGACACACGTGCGCATTCGCGGGCATCAGCAGATTCCCTCACACACCAATGCGCATGCGCGTGTGCGTCACACTGTATGCACGTTCAGGAGCACACCTCTGGCTACAATTGGCGCCAGACAGCCTATTTAAGGGTTGCTGTGACTTCTGACAAGTGCTGCTTGATCTTCAGCTGCATCCTGAGATTCTGAAACCCTGTTTGTCTACTTGATTTCCTGTTGCTGAACCCTGGCTTTCCTGACCCTGTTTCTGGACTCTGATTACCGGTTCCCGATCCTGGCTTCCTGTTTAACCTTGCTCCTGTTTATGCCTCGGTACCTCTCTGCCTGCCCGTTGCTGAACCCGGCTTACCTGATGACCTCGCTCCTGTGTCCTGTTTGGCTCCACGCTGTTTCCGAGTACCTGTGCTGGCCGTCCATCCTCTCAGCTTTGCTGGTTCCAGTTCTTCACCAGAAACCTTGCCTGCACTTCCCAGTCTGCAACACTTCCTGCAAGTTTTGCACGCAGCATTCACAGGCACTCGTGTTCCTCCTGATCCTAGCCACCATCTGTTCCACCTCCAGTGGGGCTTGGATTGGAAATACAAGAGAGGCTGACCTCGTCATTCCAGACTCCTACCAGGTACGTGACAGTATCAAGCAGCCACAAATGGAGTCTGAAAGGGAGGCCTCTCCACAGCCTACCATCCACAAACTAATGGACAAACTGAAAGAACGAATCAAACCCTCGATCAGTACTTATGGTGTTTTTCCTCTTTTGCACAAGATGACTGGCTATCACTTCTCCCACTGGCAGAATTTTCATACAATAATTCCATCCACTCTGCAACCAAGCAATCACCCTTTTTTGCCAATTATGGGTACCACCCCTCTTTCTTACCTGAGCTGGCCATTGAATCATCTGTACCCGCTGTACAAAACAGATTAAACTTCCTCAGTACTAATAACCAATTACTGCAAGATACAATCTCCAAGACTCAAGCAAGCAATAAAAAGTTCTTCGACAAGAAGAAGAGGGGTAATCTGAACCTTAAACCTGGAGACAAGGTCTGGCTTTCCACAACAAACTTGAAACTGAGCTGTCCTTCAAGAAAACTTGGCCCAAAATTTTTGGGACCCTTCCCCGTCAAAAGGAAAATGAATGCAGTAGCATTTGAGTTGGTGTTACCCAAGAATCTAAAGATCCACCCTGTATTCCATGTCTCTTTGTTGAAACCAGCTGTACCAAATCCATTTCCAGATCGGGTTTCTGAAATTCCTCCTCCGCTGCTCATCGAAGGGAATGAGGAATTTGAGGTGGAAGACGCGTGTTGGACTGTAGAAAGAGGCATAACCAAACACAGTTCCTCATTAAATGGAAAGGCTATGGGTCGGAAGAGAATTCCTGGGAACCAGCTTCAGATGTGCATGCTCCCAAACTAGTGCAAGCCTTTTTTCAACGCCACCCAGAGAAAAAACACTTAAGGGGGGGCAATGTAAGAGAACTGTTAGAATGCGCCCGGCGCCCACACGTGTGCATGCGTGCATTATTGGCAGATTCCCTCGCGCACCAATGCGCATGCGTGTGCGCGTCGCACTGCGTGCACGCGCAGGAGCACACCTCTGGCCACAATTGGCGCCAGACAGCCTATTTAAGGGTTGCTCTGACTTCTGACAAGTGCTGCTTGATCTTCAGCTGTATCCTGAGATTCTGAAACCCTGTTTGTCTACTTGATTTCCTGTTGCTGAACCCTGGCTTTCCTGACCCTGTTTCTGGACTCTGATTACTCTCATTACCGGCTCCTGATCCTGGCTTCCTGTTTGACCTTGCTCTTGTTTATGCCTTGGTACCTCGCTGCCCGCCCGTTGCTGAACCCGGCTTACCTGATGACCTCGCTCCTGTCTCCTGTTTGGCTCCACGCTGTTTCCGAGTACCTGTGCTGGCCGTCCATCCTCTCAGCTTTGCTGGTTCCAGTTCTTCACCAGAAACCTTGCCTGCACTTCCCAGTCTGCAACACTTCCTGCAAGTTCTGCACGCAGCATTCACAGGCACTCGTGTTCCTCCTGATCCTAGCCACCATCTGTTCCATCTCCAGTGGGGCTTGGATTGGAGATACAAGAGAGGCTGACCTCGTCATTCCAGACTCCTACCAGGTACGTGACAACCAGACTGAAGTCAGGGAATCCCTCTCAACCCTTCCTTCCACTCTTCCTTCCACCCTATCTTCCACCCCAGCTGAGGCTTCCGATGTCCAACCTGGGACTTCCCAGTGGAGGAGCCCAGCTTGAGTCAGGTATAGCATTCTTCTACAGATTTCTGGTCAATAAATAAATGATGTTTACTAGATGTTATTATTGATCACTAAATGCTGATTTAATAAAGTGTTTTACATATCAATAGACAGTAGTGGGCAAAAATAATTGGGACAAGAATGAAAAATGCTGGGCTCAGAATGATAGTCTTTTATATTTGTTAACATTCAATTTGCAACAGTCATGAGGTGAAAATTGTGTGTGATTGATGAAGAAAAAACTAAAACTATGTCCCTTTTTCATACACAGGAAGACCTCAGCCAGGAGGAGGCTGTGGAATGTGGCACACAGGAGGAGGCTGGGGAATGTGGCAGCCAGGAGGTGTCCGGGGTAAGTGGCAGCCAGGAGGAGGCGGGGGTAAGGAGCCTCACAGAATCGCAGGTTCCTCTCCTCCGCCTTCCAAACAAAAGACCCAGGAAGGGGAGTAACGTGGAGGGGTGGGAGTCAGCGCTCAGGCTGATTCAGGAGGCAGGTACATTTCAAAAATACAATGTGAAATTAACAAGAGACACCAACACCAAGGAACCTCCTTGAGATTAAATAATACAAGATAATAATCGTGTTGTGGTAACTTGACACACAAAACACACCCAAAACTATTCTGGAGTTAAAAAATATATATATACAAAAAATAACAGGAGATCAGGATTTCAAAAAATAAAAACAAAAAAAAATAAATCTAAAAACATCAAAAAATGTAATTCTTTTCGGGAGATGTGACAAATAAAAATATTATATTCATGAAATCACGATAAATAATAAAGAAAGAAGTTTGTGAGAACTCTGTGTAAATATGAGCAGCAAAACAACATCATTCTTCTAGCATTATAAAGAAGAAGAGAGTGCGCTGCATTAAACAATTTAAAACATTGCAGCGTGACGAAAGTGCTATATCCATTATGAACGCTAATTTTACCAGACCGAGCAGTTCCGTCTCAGAATTTATTCTGAGCATGCGTGGCACTTTGTGCGTCGGAATTGTCCACACACGGTCGGAATTGACGCAAACGGATTTTGTTGTCGGAAAATTTTATAGCCTGCTCTCAAACTTTGCGTGTCGGAAATTCCGATGGAAAAAGTCAGATGGAGCCCACACACGGTCGGAATTTCTGACAACAAGCTCTGATCGCACATTTTCAGTCGGAAATTCTGACCGTGTGTACAGGGCATTAGGCTCCTTATTTGGTAGGATACTGAATATTAGATGTATTTACCTATCATATATTTGTTTTTTACAGTGATGTTGCTCTTTGTCACATCCCTGAAGAAATAATCTTTCTGAAACGCGTTGGATGATTTCTGTGTGATTGCTCCTAAGGAGACTACCTTATCATCCAGAGATACTATGGAGCACTAGGATTAACACTAGGGGCGATCAAGGAGTTAAATGTGTTCCCTCACTGTGTGTTCTAACTGTAGGGGATGGGACTGACTTGGGGAGGAGACCGATCGTTGTTCCTATACACTAGGAACACACGATTTGTCTCCTCTCCCCTGACAGGACGTGGATTTGTGTGTTTACACACACAAATCTCCGTTCTTGCTCTGTCAGGAGTGATTGAGGGTGCCTGGTGGACAGCTACGGCAATTTGCGCAGGAGTGCCATTCTGCCGCCGTCAGTCGACGGCGGGCAATCGGCAAGTGATTAATGTTATATAGTTACTGTGTGTTATTGTTAACTGTTGTTTGCTTTGCAGGAATGCCAATGAGCTGCAGCACAGATTTGTGCATTCTGACAGCAGCAAGGAGCTCCTCTCAGAAAACATACGTCAGTGCCTGCAGGGGGAGATTTCTCCATCTGCAGTTAAAAAAAAAGGAACACGTATGCCTTAGGAGTGTGAGATGGTCAGCAGATGATAGCTCCTATGCTGCAAAATACTCACCATGCCTCTTTTCAAATACCTTGCAATGTGTCAGAGAGCTCACCTTGCTGATTGCGGTGCTGGCCACCCTGGTGCGCGCCGGTGCGCGTTGGCGCGCGTCCCTGTGCGTGCTGCTGTGCATGTCCCTGCAGGCGCTGGTCCATGTGCTGGCGTGCGGGCGCATGCGTGGGTGTTTGCGCGCGCCTGTGATCGTTGGCCAGCCTGCCTATTTAGGTTTGCCATGCACTCTGCCCGGTGCTGCCTGATCAACAGCTTCCGGTTCCTTAGTTCCCCACTACCTGTTCCAGTGTTCCAGATCTCCTGACGACCCGGCTTGCCTCTGACTTTCCTCTGATTGCTGCCCTATCTGACCTTGGCTTGTTCGACCCTTCTTCTGCCTGCTCCCTTGTACCGTGCTGCCTGTCTGTTGCCGAACTCTGCCTGTATCCTGACCTGCCTGCTTGCTCCTGCTCAGCACCTATTTGCCTGTGTTCCAGTCCACCATCTGCTGCTTGAAGTTCCTCTTCCACCCAGCACCTGGATTCCTCATCAGGCTCTCTTACCATTCCTTACTCCCGTGCCCCCTGTCCATTCTACCAGTGAGTGGGATATGTACGGGAGACTACCCTCTGCCCAAGCGGACTCACCGGTCTGGTAAGTAAAGTCTGACAGTATCAGGCAGCCATGACCGAGTCCGGGCAGGGGGCCTCCCCCATGGATGAACTTTGCAGACATCTGGCAGGTCTTAGTCAAGCCGTGAAGAGCCGTCAGGAAGGCTATGCAAGTTTGGAGGAGCGAGTTTTGGTTCTATCCTCTCCCTCCAATCCCCAGGGAGCATTTTCTGCTGGACTTTCATCTGCACCCTCCGTGGTAATGCTTCCTCCTGAGCCCAGAGTACCCATTCCTGAAACGTTTCCTGGAGAACGCAGCAAGTCTCGTGCGTTTCGCAACGCCTGCGAGCTATATTTTGCCTTGCAACCACGCACCTTCTCTCTAGAAGCAACAAAGATGGGCTTTGTCAATTCATTGCTGTCCGGTGAACCCCAAACCTGGGCCCACCGCCTGCTGGAACAAAAATCAACATCCCTGGATAGCCTAGAGGCCTTTTTCTTGGCCATGTCCCAACTGTATGAGGATCCACAGCTAAATGCTACTGCCGAAGCCGCTCTGCACTCTCTACAGCAAGGTCGCAGGGTCGTGGAAGATTATGCCGTAGAGTTCAGACGCTGGAGCTCTGACACCACCTGGAACGACGCCGCCTTGTGTCACCAGTTTAGAATGGGACTTTCGGATCCCCTAAAGGATGAGCTAGCACGTGTTGGAATTCCTCCCTCCTTGGATGAGCTCATAAACCTGTCCATCCAGATTGACCGTCGTTTGAGGGAACGCCGGTCAGAGAGGTCTTCGCACCAGTTCCGCCCCACTTGGATGTTACCTAAGGTCCCCAGTTCAGTCAGTCAACTTCCTCCTACCTCTACCGCACCTGCTCTTGATGCCCCAGAGCCTATGCAGCTTGGCTTGCTCCGCCCCACGTTGACTCCTGAAGAAAAGTTGCGTAGACGAGCATGCAACCTTTGCCTGTATTGCGGTGAACCCGGGCACTACGTGAGGGCTTGCCCCAACAAGATGCGTAAGTGCCTTCCTGTTTCTTCTTTTTGTGCATCTATTGTACCTAAGACTGGTTCTCACCTTGCTCTCCCCATCATTTTGCAGCTTCCAGGAGGGACTACCCCAGTGACAGTCATTATTGATTCCGGTGCCTGCAGCTGCGTCGACCTGACTTTCGCTGCTAATCACCGCATCCCCCTCCAACCTAAGGCCCAGGGACTTACAATACACCTGGCAGATGGCTCAACCCTTCGTTCCGGCCCGGTCACTCAAGAGACCGTCCCTTTGCTGGCTATCATTGGCACCCATCACCAGAAATTCCTCCGTCTGGACGCCATCTCCTCTCCCCTTTTCCCCATCATCTTGGGAATACCTTGGCTGCAAGCCCATAATCCCAGCATTAATTGGACCACAGGGGAAGTTACCTTTCCTTCTGAGTACTGCCAACAGCATTGCCTGCACAGGTCCTCTACTGAAACCTCTCCACTCCTTTGTATGGACTCAGATCTGGAACTACGACAATCCATGCCTGAACCCCACCGAGACTTTGTGGAGTATTCAGCAAGAAAGGGGCAGAGACATTGCCTGTGCACAGGCCCTATGACTGTCCAATTGAACTCCTACCTGGAACTGAGGTTCCCTTCGGAAGAATCTTTCCGCTAACTGAGCAGGAGTTAAGCACACTAAAAACCTACATCGACGAGAATCTGGTAAAAGGATTCATCCGCCCTTCCACCTCTCCAGCCGGTGCGGGCATCTTTTTCATCGAAAAGAAGGACCATTCCCTACGTCCCTGCATAGATTATCGTGAATTGAATAGGATAACTATTAAGAA
The DNA here is from genome assembly GCA_037952835.1 of Lithobates septentrionalis. NCBI lineage: Eukaryota > Metazoa > Chordata > Amphibia > Anura > Ranidae > Lithobates > Lithobates septentrionalis. Next base: position 3,860,483 of record JBBDGP010000496.1, read on the forward strand.
CCGTTATCCCCTGCCCTTAGTACTAGAACTTTTCCAAAGATTGGGGACCGCAGTTGTGTTCACGATGCTTGATCTTCGCGGAGCCTATAAGTTAATTCAAATCCAGGAAAGGGACGAGTGGAAAACGGCATTCCGCACTCGATTTGGGCACTGTGAGTACCTGGTCATGCCCTTTGGTCTCTGCAACGCCCCTGCAACATTCCAACACTTTGTCAACGACATTTTTCGTGACTACCTGGATTTGTACGTGATAGTGTATCTTGACGATATTCTGATCTTCTCCCCCTCGCTAGCCGATCACCGCAAACATGTCCGGAATGTCCTAACCCGGCTCAGACTACACGGTCTCTATGCAAAACTCGAAAAATGTGAGTTTGAGCTTCAGTGCGTCCAATTCCTAGGTCTAATCATCTCGGTTGATGGCATCAAGATGGACCCCCAGAAGGTGTCCGCCATCCTGGATTGGCCTGCGCCTGTGGATAAGAAAGGTGTGCAACGCTTCATCGGCTTTTCTAATTTTTACCTGAAGTTCATTAACGGGGTTTTCAGCAATAATCGCACCAATAACCGAATTAACCAGACAAGGAATCCGATTCTCTTGGACCCCTCAGGCCCAGGCAGCTTTTGAGAAACTTAAAGAGCTCTTTACATCCGCTACCATTCTGAAACACCCTAATCCTGCTTTACCGTTTGTCCTGGAAGTTGATGCCTCAGAAATAGCAGTTGGAGCGGTTCTTTCTCAGCGGCAAGGTGCCAAAGCTCTCCTGTACCCAGTGGCGTTCTTTTCACGCAAGCTCTCAATATCAGAAAGGAACTACGATGTGGGAGATCGGGAACTTCTTGTCATCAAGTCGGCTTTGGAGGAGTGGTGTTACCTTCTGGAGGGTGCTGCTCATCCCATCTTAGTATACACAGACCACAAGAATCTGGAATACTTGAGGACAGCCAAAAGATTGAGACGACAGGCTAGATGGGCACTTTTCTTTTCCCGATTCCAATTCCATATCACCTATAGACCAGGTTCTAAGAACATTAAGCCAGACGCGCTTTCGCGCATGTTTCATGATTCCGAAAAGACTCTGCTTCCTGAAACGATCCTACCCTCTGGGAACTTTTTGCTCCTACAAGTGGACCTTTTAACTCGGATAAAGCAGGCCTCTGTGGGAATGTCCCCATATCCTAAAACCACTCTGAGTGAGGGCCTGTTTTGGCATGAAGATAAAATCGTAGTCCCTGCACCTTTACGGGTGGCGGTGTTGGAGCTCTGCCACGACCATAAATTAGCCGGACATTTTGGTGTGTTGAAAACTATGGAATTGGTGCAGCGCACCTTCTGGTGGCCTCAACTATCTAATGATTGTAAAAGCTTGAAAAGCTTGAAAAAGCTGGATTCATGCAACACTTGTGCCCGAAGCAAAAACAGCCGGACAAAGGCTTGGGGTCTACTAAGACCTTTACCCATTCCAGAGAGACCATGGAAAATGATATTGATGTATTTCATCGTAGAACTTCCTCCATCTGAGGGATTTTCCACCATTTTCGTTGTCATAGATAGTAGACATGTGCACAACCAAAAAAAATTTGCTTATTTTAGTTTTCGTTTCATTAGTTTATTATTTTTTTCGTTTTTCGGGTCATTCGTTATGATCGCGATTCGTAAATTCGTTCATTCGTAAATGCGTACATTCGTTCATTCGTAATTCGAACATTCGTTCATTCGTACATTCGTTCATTCGTACATTCGTACATTTTTACATTTGTACATTCGTAAATTCATACATTCGTAAAATCGTACATTTGTAAATTAGAAAATTCGGAAATTTGTAAATTCGAAGTTTGAAAATCCAAAAATCCGAAAATTCAAAAATCTGAAATAGTAACTAACTATTAAATTATAAGTATTGTATTTTCCTTTCAAACTTGACTGTCAGTGAACGTAACAAATACAAATTTAACCGAAGTTACGAATTATCCAAAACGAATGCTGCATCTAAACAAATGGAACGGAACAAATTAATAATCAATAATAATAATAAAACGTTGTTATTATTATTATTGTTATTTATTATTATTAATTCATTACGTTCCATTCCGTTTTTTCGGATCATTCATAACTTCGGATAAATTTGTACGTGTTACGTTCACTAACAGCCAAATTTAAAAGGAAATTACAATACCTATGAATTAAAAGTTACTAGTAATTACTAATAGTTAAGTTATTATTAGTTAACTATTATTTCAGATTTCCGAATTTTCGAATTTACAAATTTACGAATTCACTAATTTACTAATGTACGAATGTACGAATTTACGAATGTACGAATGTAAATTGCGAATGTACGAATGTTCGAATGCCCGAATTTACGAATGTCCAATTTTATCGAATTTACGAATATTCGGAAAAAATTCGTTAAACGGGTTTTCGTTATTTCGGATATTCCCGAATTAACGAATTTGTCGAAATTCGTTAAAAAACGAATTCGGAACTAAACGAATTGCACATGCCTAATAGATAGGCTATCCAAGATGGCACATTTTCTGCCCATGAAGGGTACACCCTCGGCCATGGACACTGCAAAGATTTTTGTTAAAGAAGTGGTAAGGCTGCATGGGGTCCCGGCAAGTATTGTGTCCGATCGCGGTGTTCAATTTACCTCGAGGTTCTGGAAGGCTCTCTGTGGTTCCCTGGAAATAGAATTGGCATTTTCATCAGCCTACCATCCCCAAACAAATGGGCAAACAGAGAGAACCAATCAAACCCAAGAGCAATACCTCCGCTGCTTCTGTGCGTTCTCTCAAGACGATTGGGTCTCTCTACTACCCGTTGTAGAGTTTAGCTACAACAACTCATTGCATTCCGCTATCAACCAAACGCCATTCTTTGCCAACTACGGTTTTCATCCTTCCTTCTTGCCTAGCTCTCTAACCGAGTGTACCGTTCCTGCAGTGGCTGAAACCATGAATTTTTTCTCCTCTAACAACAAACTTTTGCAGGAAACTATGGCCAAGTCTCAGGAGTACAGCAAAAGGATGTATGATAGGAAGAGGCGTGGAGAACTAAACCTGGAAACCGGCGACCAAGTGTGGTTATCCACTAGTAACCTCAGAATGGCCTGTCCCTCAAGGAAATTGGGCCCCAAATTTCTGGGTCCCTTCTCTGTTAAGAGGAAGATAAATGATGTTGCATATGAGCTTGATCTGCCTGATTCTCTAAGGATACATCCGGTATTTCATGTGTCTCTATTGAAGCCTGCTATTCCGAACCCCTTTACTGGCCGAAGGACCGGCCCACCTAAACCTGTCATAATTAATAATGAAGAAGAATTTGAGGTTGAAGCAATCTTGGACTGTAGAAAAAGGAACAACAGAATTCAATATCTCATTAAGTGGAAGGGGTATGGGCCAGAAGACAATTCCTGGGAGCCAGAGAGCAACCTGCATGCCCAGGAACTTTTACGTTCTTTCAAGAACGTTCACGCCTCCAGGCTGGCCCAAATGGGCAGCCGGAGGCTGCCCTTGAGGAGGGGGCACTGTCAGAGAGCTCACCTTGCTGGTCGCGGTGCTGGCCGCCCTGGTGCGCGCGTCCCTGTGCGTGCTGCTGTACATGTCCCTGCAGGCGCTGGTCCAGGTACTGGCGTGTGGGCGCGTGTGCGCGCACGCCTGTGATCGTCGGCGTGCGCATGCCGTTTGGGCGCCAGCCGGCCTATTTAGGTTTGCCATACACTCTGCTCGGTGCTGCCTGATCAACAGCTTCCGGTTCCTTAGTTCCCCACTACCTGTTCCAGATCTCCTGACGACCCGGCTTGCCTCTGACTCTCCTCTGATTGCTGCCCATATCTGACCTTGGCTTGTTCGACCCTTCTTCTGCCTGCTCCCTTGTACCGTGCTGCCTGTCTGTTGCCGAACTCTGCCTGTATCCTGACCTGCCTGCTTGCTCCTGCTCAGCACCTATTTGCCTGTGTTCCAGTCCACCATCTGCAGCTTGAAGTTCCTCTTCCACCCAGCACCTGGATTCCTCATCAGGCTCTCTTACCATTACTTACTCCCGTGCCCCCTGTCCATTCTACCAGGGGCCGTGAGTGGGATACGTACGGGAGAATACCCTCTGCCCAAGCGGACTCACCGGTCTGGTAAGTAAAGTCTGACAGAATGTCTACATTCCAAAAAAGGCTAATTTGGGGGATATTTGTACTATCCTGCCATTTCAGGGCCTCTGAAACTGTGATAGGTAGTCAGGAAATCAAATGCTCAAGTTACTCCCTTTTAAAACCTGAAAGTGCTCATTGGATTTTGAGCCCCTGTACGTGGCTAGGCTCCCAAAATGTCTCACACGTGTGATATTCCCATAATCGGGTGAAGTAGCAGAATGTGTTTTGGGGTGTAATGCCACATATACCCATGATTTGTGTGAAAATTATCTAATTAAAGTGACAACTTTGTGTAAAAAAAATATTTTTTTCTCTGTCATTTTCCAAAGACTTGTAGCAAAAAAATAAAATCTTCCAAAGTCTCAACATGCCTCTCAGAAAATACCTTGTGGTGTCTACTAGGGCCGAAACAACTAATCGATTAATCGACAACTAATCGATTATGAAATTAATCGATTACTATTTTCATAATCGATTAATCGGCCAGCAACATAATGGGGTAAAAAAAATCTAAAATTAGCCCTACATAGTACAAAAAGAACAAATAATCTCTACTGTAAATATTACTTTTACTGTTGCACAGTAAAAAAACGAAGGGCTAATTTTTTTTTTTTTTTAACTCCATTATGTTACTAAATGTCTTAGGCCTGGTTCCCACCCATGTGTTTTTGGTGCTTTTTGCAGAAATGCACTACAGTTCATTTAACAATCACATCTATGCTTTTTTCAGCTGCTGTGTATTTGGAAAGGGTCAAGGACCCTTTTCAATGAAAAACTGTGCTTTTTTGGTTCAATATACTTCAATTGAGAAGCTGCAGAAAAGCATGTAATATTACAGTTCTGTTTGAAAATCTGCAAAACAGTCTAGAATTTTTTTTTTCTTTACATAAAAAAATGTGATCTGAGTCTGATGATATTTACCAGATTCAACCTCTAATAGTATATAGAGTATATCTCTTATGTCTGTTATTCTCAGAGAGGATTAAAGATTTTACTCCCTAACCATATAGTTTGTTATTTATATTTACCCCTGCGTATAAAGATATTTAGGAATAACTTGCCTTTTTTAACCGGTTCAATACAGGGCAATTTCACCCCCTTCCTTCCCAGGCCAATTTTTAGTTTTCAGCGCTGTCGCACTTTAAACGTCAATTGCGCGGTCATGCAACGTTGTACCCAAAAAAAATTCACGTCCTTTTTTCCCCACAAATAGAGCTTTCTTTTGGTGGTATTTGATCGCCTCTGCGGTTTTTATTTTTTGCGCTATAAACAAAAGAAGAGCGACAATTTTGAAAAAAACACAATATTTTTTACTTTTTGCTATAATAAATATCCCAATTTTTTTTAAAAAAAACTAATTTTTTCCTCAGTTTCGGCCGGTACGTATTCTTCTACATATTTTTGGTAAAAAAAATCGCAATAAGCATATATTGATTGGTTTGCGCAAAAGTTATAGCGTCTACAAAATACGGGATAGATTTATGGCGTTTTTTAAAAAAAATATTTATTTATTTTTTTAGCGACGTTCGCGATTTTTTTTCGTGACTGCGACATTATGGCGGACACATCGGACACTTTTGACACATTTTTGGGACCATTCACATTTATACAGCGATCAATGCTATAAAATTGCATTGATTACTGTGTAAATGTGACAGGCAGTGAAGGGGTTAACCAGGAGGGGTTAATATGTTTCCTAGGGAGTGATTACTAACTGTAGGGGGAGGGGACGTACAAGGGGAGGAGACCGATCAGTGTTCCTCCGTTCTGGGAACACAGATCGCTCTCCTCAGAGCTGACAGGCTGTGGATCTGTGTGTTTACACACACAGATCCACATGCCGGTCCGGTTAACCGGCAATCGCGGCCGCCGGGCACACGCACCGGGTCCCGAGGAACGCGGCGGGCGCGCGCGCGCGCCCCCGGCGGCGCGCGCGCGCCCCCTAGGCGGCCGGGAATCCCAGGGCGTCATATGACGCCCACCCAGGATGGGAGATCCCATCTGTGGACGTCATATGACTATGGGCGGGTATTGAAGTGGTTAAACTTCACATATTAACTAAATTATACACCACACTTCTTTTTAAGGTTATTAACCGATTAATCGAAACAATAATCGGCCAACTAATCGATTATGAAAATAATCGTTAGTTGCAGCCCTAGTGTCTACTTCCCAAAAAGGGGTCATAGGTAGTCAGGAAATCCAATGCGTAATTAACGTCCCTTGAAAGCCTGAAGGTGGTCACTGGATTTTGGGCCCTTGTACGTGACTAGGCTGCCAAAAAGTCTCTCACATGTGGTATCCCAATACTTAGAAGTAGCAGAATGTGTTTCAGGGTGTAATTCCACATATACCCACGGCCAAATTGCACTTGCTGACATCATCACCCCACCCTTCAATGATGCCAAACCTACCCCAACAGCCGTCCACAGCTGCAGACTTGTGTGTGACTATCTTGGTTACTTGGGGAGCCCAGTGTGAATAATTGGTCCGGGTTTTAGGTGGACTGCAACCTGGACACATGATTCAAAACCCGGACTGTTTGGGTGAATACTGGACAGGTGGCAACCCTAGCGCTGCCATGAGCGGAAGTGGGAGCTGGGTACCTGTCAAAACTAGGTACCCGCTCACCCCCCAAAAAAATGACATGCCAAATGTGGCATGTCAGGAGTCCTTAAAGTTCGAATATTAGGTGGAACTCCGCTTTAACCAGTTGCTATGCCATTCTAGGTGTGGATGCAGTTTGAGTCATTGGGGTGTATATACAGCTATCTGAAATAAACCTTCTCTGCTCAGTCAGGTAAATCAGAGGCAGGGTTCTGTTTGCAGAGACGGGGCACAGGAGGAGCCAACACATTCAGCTGTTCTCT